>QFDD01114710.1:0-31257 GCA_006871305.1 Vachellia collinsii
AAAAATAATAAATATGTAAAAATTAAGATTTAAATAATCTGGCTTGAAATAGTATGTATATTTAAAATAAGATTTGAATAATATATATCCAAAAATTTTAATTTAATTTGTTATAATTAAAAGAAATGGTAAATAAAAATGGAAAAAACCTGATTTAAGGTTTGAGTATTTTTGTTGATGAAGGATTACAAATGAGAGAGAAGGGAAGGAGGAGAGAGGGAGAGCATCTGCAGGGAAGTGGGGCCCGGCGGGGATGGAGAAAGAAGAGTTTTGAGAAGAGTGACGCATGAGAGAGACGGAAGAAGGGATTGAAGTGCACGCGTTTCTAAAACAATAATTAAAATATCAGTGAGAGAGATGGGTGACATATAGGCTGACACATAGGATAAAAATGTTTGAGTTGTCTTGATTTGATTTGTCAGACCATGGATGAGGTGGTGCACCTGGTTCATGCAAGAATTTCTCTTTTGCAAGAGCTATAGAATATGGATATGGCATGACAAAGAAATGGAAAGGCCGAGTACATCTCAACAAAGGGGAGAAGCCTATGAGGGCAATAACGTAGATATGGATTATTGGGTGGAGGACATCATTCGTGATGTTGGAGAAGAGGCTTTTAAGTAGATACATGATAATATGCGCAGTGATGCAGAGAAGTCTTTATACCCAGGGTGTGAAAAATACCGATTATTGAATGCAGTGTTGAAATTGGTGAGCCTGAAAGCATGATATGGGTGGAGTGACAAAAGTCTTATAGAAATTCTTGAGTTGTTTTGGACATGCTTTTGAAAGACAATGTGTTGCCGAATTGCTACTATGATACAGAGAAAATATTGTGTCCATTAGGCATACAATATAAAAAGATACATGCATATCATAATGATTGCATATTATACAAAAAAGAGTTTAAAGAACCAGAGAAGTGTCCGACATGTGAGACATCAAGGTACAAATCGAAAAAGGCTCTTGCAAAAGTGTTGTGGTATCTTCCAATTGTACCAAGGTTTAAGCGCCTATTTGCATGCAAAAAAATTTGACATGGCATGCAGATGTGAGGATTTGTGATGGAAATATTCGACATCCGGCCAATTCTTCTAAATGGAAGAAAATTGATGGATTGTATCTTGAGCTTGGCAATGAGCCAAGGAACCTTAAGCTTGCACTCAATAGAGATGCCATGAATCCTTATGGTAGCCTTATCAGCATACATAGTTCATGACCTGTTCTCTTGATAATCTACAACCTATCACCTCTTCTGTGCATGAAACGCAAGTATATCGTGTTATCCATATTGATTTTAGGACTAAAAGGACTAGGAAATGACATAGACGTTTATCTAAAACCTTTTATAGAAGATTTGAAAGAGTTGTGGGAAGATGTAGATTTTACTTATGTGAACCTGAAGGAGGTTTTTACAATGTGGGCCATGATATTTATACTTTGAATAACCTCCCTACATATGAAAATTTGGCAGGATATAGTGTTAAGGGTCATAAAGCTTGTCTGATTTGTGAAGAAGGGATATGATAGCATCAACTTCAACATGGAAGGAAAACAATATATCTAGGTAATAGGGGATTTCTTAGATTGGGCCATCCATACCATAGATTAAAGAAAGCTTTCTATAGTGGGCAAGAGTATGAAGATGCTCTAAAGCCATTGACTAGAGAGCAAGTTTATGAAAAGGTAAAATACATCAATGTTGTCTTCGGCAAGGCTTTGAAGAGAAGAAGTGAAAAAAATATATGAAAAGAGATCAATCTTCTTTGATTTTCCTTATTAGCAATAAATTGATGTGAGGCATTGCATTGATGTCATGCATGTGGAGAAAAATGTGAGTGATAGTATTGTTAGAACATTTTTCAACATACAGGGTAGCTCTAAAGATGGTGTAAAGGTAAGATTAGACTTTTAAGAAATGGGAATATGAGAGGATTTACATGCATGGTCGGATGGTAAGAGAACTTATTGTCTCCCAGTTGCTCATACTCTGTCTAAAAAGGAGAAAATAAGTGTTTGTGAGTGTTTATGCAACATCAAAGTGCCATCAAGGTCTACTTCAAATCTTCATAAGCTTGTGTCAATGAAAGATTTGAAATTAGTGGGCTAAAAGGCTCATGATTGTCATGTCTTAATGCAACAACTCCTTCCAGTAGCAATTCTAAGCATCTTTGAAGATGATTTGAGACACATTTTAACAAGACTTTACTTCTTCTTCAATGCTATATGTTAGAAAATGCTTGAGATTGAGAAATTGGAAGAATTGGAACATGAAGCATATCTTGTCTTGCACCAACTTGAGAAACTCTTTCTCCCTGCATTTTTTGATATCGTATTACTTCTAATTGTTCATTTAGTAAGAGAGATTAAGATGGATGAACCCAGTTGAAAGAGTCATGAAAATCTTAAATGGGCATTGAAGAATTCAAACCGACCAGAAGCATCCATTGTTCAAAAATGTTTTCGAGGAAGCGATGGAGTTTTGTCAACATTACTTGCCAAAAGTAAGACTTATTGGACTTGCTGAATGATGTGAAGAAAAAAGGGGTAAATGTGGGGTTATAGTGAAGAGTGTAGGCCTTACTGAAATGAAAAAAAGTACACTTACATATCTTGAATAACATCAATGAAGTTCAAGATTACATATCCACTCATAAAGAACTTGTTATGAAAGAAGACATGAGAATGAGCATGACTAAGCAAAGGTTGATTAGGGAGAATTATAAAATTTTTGCACATTGGTTTAAAGAAAAGGTTAAGAAAGAGGAATGTGTGTTTGTAGTAGTTAACTGGTTAGCTCATGATCCTAAGCTTGGAGTGATAAGTTGGACATGATTTGATATCAATGGATATTCATTCTATACAAAGTCTCTAGATTATAAGAGTATTCTGCAGAATTGTGGTGTTATGTTGGTAGCTGAATCTATGTACTTTTCTAGTTTGAAAGATAAGAACCTAAACTGGCAGTCATGCTTTATTATGGGTCATCAAAGAGATTTGGGGGTTGGACTATACTAAATTTAGAGTGCCTATATTTAAATGCAAGTGGGTCAATGTGAATAATGATATTCAAGTTGATCTATTAGGATTTACACTAGTTGATTTAAATAATAGAAGTTTTGAAAATGAGCTTTTTATAATGGTAGACTAAGCAAAACAAGTTTTCTATATCACTGATCTTGTAAATAAAAGTTGGTCAGTGACTTTGCAAGGAACAAAGGTCTTTGATATTGATGATAAACGTTGTTCAAACTTTGATATTTCTGAGACTTCTTCATTCTCAAGGGGTCTACCTAAATTGATTGAAGTAGTAGATATGGATGATCAACATGGCACAAGAAATTATCACCATGAAGAGATATAGGAGTGTATCCCTGAATGAAATTGTTCAAAAGTTAGTTATTTCTTTTTAGATTGTGTTAAAAATTATTCATTCATTTATTTTATGTGATGTTTTTTTAATTTAAGTGACTTACCTTGTATTATTGTATAAACAGGAACATGGAGAATCATAATGGGCCTAGCAACAATCAAAATGGCCCTAGCGATAGACCGATTGGGTCTAGTATCCAATCCACACAAAGGAGGGGTAGAAGTGGCACAAGATTAAAGAAGATCAACAAAGATCGAAACAGTGGGCAGAATATACCAGTTCAATTTGATAGGTATTGGAAACCTATAGAGCTTAAAGTGACCAGGTATATTAGTTATCTTGGCCTCCTAGTGCGCAACAAGCCAATCATCTTGGAAGAGGAGTGAGACAATATTTCAAACTGTGTGAAATACAATATTTGGGATACAATCTGGGTATAAAAACACTTTTCTTAGTTTTACAAGTATTTAATAATTATCATTTTGTTACTAACATTTTGAATGGTAAGTATTGCATCTTACTTATGATGCTCTTGACAATGAGACCTTGAAGTATAAGACATGGTCATATTTTTGCACACGTTGAAGGACATTGAAGACATAGCTAGCTCAAATGTATGTGCATAATGAGGTGAAAGATGGTAAACTTCGACCTACTCCTTGTAGCAAGTATCCATTTATTGATGAGGACACTTGGGAAGAATTCTGCAGAATCTAAACTACGCCATAAGCTTTGGAAGAAAGGGCTAAAGAAATAGAGTGTGGTTGTAAGAATGATTGCCCCCACACAATGTCTCGAGGGGGCTATGACTTGTTGGTAGCTAAGAGAAAGATGTTGGAAGATTAAGCTTAGTCTAATCTTGCTACCATTGTTTCTCCACCATCTCCCATATGTCGTGAATATATATGGAAGTACGCTCATAAAAAAAGAAGTGGATAATGTACAAGCAAATGTGCTAGTTTAATTGCTAAAAAAATTGTAAGTATGCAAATTCATTGCTTTAGTAACATAACTATATTAATTCTTATGCCTGTTATCTATACATCACGGGAAGAAATTCAACAAAAACAAGACGTTGGAACCTTCAAGCCCAATAGGCAAAATGATATTTTAACTGCTGTTGTGGGGAAACCAGATTATACTGGGTGGGTAAGGGGAGTTGGAAGTGGGGTGGGCTTAAGAGACTACTTCGGATGACCTACTTGTTACCATCCCTCATGTGTGGTAGCGAGGGATGAGGTGGATACTTTGTTGGCTGAGGTGAAGGCTGAGGCAAGGACAGAGGTAGAAGCTTCACTATATGCAAAATTAGAAGTGAGGTTAGAATCCCAATTAAAAGCTCAAATGAATAGGATGAAGGATGAAATGATGTCTATGATGAGCTCTAAACAGGAGATAAGTGTACTCAAGATGCCTACAGCTCTTCAAAGCACTAAAGATCTAATAGTTGGCATACACTAGAGGGTCACACCATTCTACGTGGTGAAACTTGTAATATGTATGTTGAGAATCCTTCAAGATGGTTAGTAGCACATGGCAGTATTCATAACTTGGGGCCAACTATCCACCACACACAACTATATGATGGTCAAATGAGAATTGTGGTTGAAGAGGTGATTATTGCATATGCTCTTGTCCCAATCCACACGGATGAAATGGAAACTTTGGGTAATGCGGTGAAGACTTTTATTTTACAGCCAAGGAGACTTATTTGTATGGTTCAAACCAAGGCCACCCTTATCACAAATCAGATCGAAGCTCCATCCAATCAACCAGTTTCACCACCTCAATTGTAGCCTCATTTGCAATCCCAACTGAATGCCCTACAACGGGTGATTTTGATGTCATTTGATAGATTCTGTAAAGAAAAAGCATTGCCAATGAATCAAGCAGTTGTGGGAAAGGAAGGGGTGCTAGTCTATGCTGAAAGGGAAGATTTAGTAGCCCTTGTAGCTCTAAGACAATAGCTTACCATGTAGTCATCCAAGTGTTTTTTTATGTAAGTGTTCTTTTGTAAACTATTTGTAATTAAAATATTTTAACTCTTACTAAAATGCTTGCTTTATAATAGGTACATGCATTGACATTTGGTCTCCTTCAGTAAGAGCAGTAAATTTGGATTCATCTGCCCAATTCATCATTCAAGAGAAAGGAAACACTCCTTCTTTGAGACATCAATACTTATCAAAAAGGCCAAGTGAAGGGGAAATTGAGTGTCTCATAGTATCTTATATCCACAAGTATTTGCTACTAAATCTGGCATTTTTGACGCCACCTAGTGCCAAGGTTCACCAATTAGATTTACTACTAAATACTGGCATTTTGTAGTTTAATCAACTACAAAAACGTATACAAATGTGCATCCTAGGTTCACCAAATCAAATGGCTGTAGATTTGTAGTGGTTTACCCCGCTACTATAAAAAGATGAATTTAGTTCCCTTTCCACCTGAAAAATGGACGTGAGATGGATCCCTAAATCAAGGAGAAACCATCTGATGTCCAGCAATAAAGAAACTGAAGGTGAGATGTTATTCCTCTCACATCCAGCATGATGACAGGACGTGAGAAGGGTCCCCTCTCACATATAGACTGATGAGCCACGCGAGAGCGTTAACCTCTCACGTCCAAGCTTATTTGTTGCTGGACGAGTGAGGGTTTTTATAAACCTCCGCATTTCCTTATTATCAGCTTCTTCATTTCACTCCTAGCCTCTTCTCAGCGTCGTGCATCCCTTCTTCTCTTCTCTTTCTCTGCAACAACGCCACGCACTTTCGTCGCTGTTCACTCTTGTGTCTTCCTCCGCTAAACTCTTGGGGTCTTGTGAGGGGTGATCGACTCTTGGGCTCTCCGTACTCGCTCTTCAGTCTCTCGTGCGTGGGGTTTAATAGATTGCTGGATCTTGAGGTGGGCGATTGTGTCCCAGAAAAACCTGCAAATTCAAGGATGGTGAAGAGATAGAAACAAGAAGAGGTGAGCTTTTCGAAATTGTTTCATATAAAGTTTGAATTCTTGCTAGTGTTTTTGTTTGTTTGGGTGGGATTATGTTTCCCTCGCTGGGTATGCTCAAATATACCCTTCAGCAGACACATTCTTGGTCAGTTTCAATTATTTTCTGGTTTAGGTTTTGGTTCGCTTGCTTTCAATTTAAGCCTTCATAGATGATCGTTTATTCTTGCTTTAACGGATGAAGGTTGCCGAGCTTGAATATTCCTCTGGTTTGATCCCCGGTGATTCTTCTGAGCTGCCTCAATTATTTGTTCCTCGCAGAGCTGCCAGACTCGCTTCCCTTGACGTCTCCTGAGGCCTCTCTGTTTTCGTAAGTATTTAGTCAACGCCTGGGTCTCCACTCAATCCTCTGTCCCCTTCCCAAAAAAAAAAAAGAAAGAAAGAAAGACTCCACCTATCTTCTTTCCCTTGTTGTTTAGCTAATGATGATGGTTGATTATGGCGGCCCAGTCTTCCCCATCATCGCTCATTGCCCCTAGAATGGTCTTCAGTTAGCAGATTTTGTCATGCCTTTCTTTCTCTTTATGGCCAGACTTTCTCTCGCCCCTGTTTATAAGGCAATAATACTATTCTTTTTAGATTTTGCATTCTCATATCTCAGCCTTTACTTTTTTTTTTCCTCAGTCTTTTTATATACATGATAGCCATTCAGTGTTGAAAGTTGTCATTTAAGTCGTGCAATTTATTAGTTCATGGACAAATTTCCCATTTATTTCTAATGTTTAGGAAAACGTCAATTGGATGGATAGTTAATGGACAACTTTCCCAATATTCAAGCTCAGGCAACCTTCATCCAGTTTACATGGAAACTTTTTGTGCAAGCTAGCACCTTTTACCTTTGAAGATTCATTAAGACTGAACAGCCAATTGAAGTGCAAAGTCAGCTCAATCTAGATTTGATTATGTGCTGAATCTTTAGTTCAGATTTGTGGAAGTTTGTTTACTGGAAATGATTTATGCTTCTCTATCATGTCAATCAAACATGGTCAACTTAAATTTTTTCCTTGTTTTGATATATTTTAATTTGCAAGTGATTGGTTGATTCATTAGAATAAGCCTTATGTGTAATTGATTTTGCTTTTCTATCCATTGTTTGTTGGAAGAGTAGGAGAGTTGGATGTGAGAGGAATCACCTCCCTCATCCAGCCATGATAAAGTTAGACATGAGAGGTGATCCTTTTCATGTCCAGCTATGTCCAAACATCTGATGGATGTGATTGCACAATATTTCTAATTTTTATCACAAAGATGTCTATCACAAAATATACATTAGAAGACCAAAATGCTAGATGTGAGAAATGTCATTTGTAGTAGTACCCAAAAGCCACTACAAATTGATCAACTTGTAGCTGTTTTTTTTTTTTTCCCAATTGATACAACGTAACCACTGCAAGAGTATAACTTTTTTTTTTGGTATTGAAAACTCCAAACTCTACCCCCTCTTTTCACTGAGAATATTTAAATTTGTATTTTTTTTAATAGTATGCACTTTTTAAAAGAGGTATTTTGTCCTCAAATCTTGTTTTATTGTTTAAAAGAAAAATATAAAATGTAGCAGGTCGGCGGGCCAAGGTTGCCAACTCATCGTGATGGGTTGGGTTGGTTGAATTATAATCCTTCAATAAGTGAATTTTGTTAGTCAGTCCATTGGGTTGTCAACTCACGGTGGGCCAACTCGTAACCAACGGGCTACTGTTGGCTGACATATTAGCGTTACTAAAGCCCCCTGCAAATAACTATATGTCCTAAACCATTATAGTTGCAAGAGAACTAGGACTTGATTGTGAGAAGGCTGAGATTAAAATGCATGACGTACATACAAGAGGTTTACATAAATTTGCAAGAGGGAAGACTATATAAGTATGTAACATATGATATTTATAAAAGCTAAAAGTGTACATTTAACGTTGGGCAAAAAAAAAAAAAAAAGGTGTACATTTAACCATTAAATTTCATATATAATTTTATTTTGATTCCTTAAATTTTCAATTTGTTAACCCCAGTGCTATTAACAAAAAAATGCTAACATTAATTTTAAATGTTGAAAAACTTTCTCAACTGATAACCTATTATTCTATTACGTTGAATTTTCAAAATAACAATGATTACTATAAAAAAAAAATCATCATTTAAAACTGATGATGTTAAAGTTAGATCATTAAAAATATGCCTTTTTAAAATTAAGTAACAAAGTGAAATTTTATACAAAGTTAGTTGACTAATAGTACAGTTTTACCATATAAAAACTTGAAAACTAGGGAGATTTGGCTCCTACCATTTTTTTTTAATTTAAAAGGGAAGCAAACTAGGCCTACGAGGAATAATACTTATCGCCTACTTTATGTAAGGAGGTTACTTTGTCACTGGGACACTGCGTCAACTACTGAGTGTCCGTTACCATTCCCCTCTCCTTTTACCGGTAATCTAAATAATTTGGGAAAATATAACTTTTAATCCACGAACTTTCTCAATTATTAGTTAAGTTTTTAAACACTAAGTCAGAATAATCTAGTTTTTATAATTTTTTGACTCAAAAATACTCAATAGATGTATATAATTTTTTGATCCACTACAATTTAGTCCTCATAGCCCCTTAACTTAAATTATAAGGATTGGGTTGTTTTAAATCAACTTTTGAGTTCTGGAAAAAAAAAAAATCAACCTTTGAGGATGGTATTAATAAATGTGTGAAAATTGGGGGACGACTATTTCTACTTCTCCTTCTAAACAAATACGTGTTAATTTTCAGTCTGATTTTAGTTATTGTTTTAATTTTTGGTCAAGACAATGCTATTGAAACAACCAAGACATTTATAGTGATATTTTAAAAATATGAAATATAGCCACATGTGATTGAGGAACATAACATAATTATTTTCCTACATTGTATTTGTTACATACGGACAGAAAAAATACCGTTTACTTTAAAAATAATTGCATCCACAAACACCATTCATTTGTTGATTGATTATACTAATTTGGTTAAAGATGAACACAACATTTTGTATATCATATCAATCCAATTATTTCACCACGGATTTGAAATGGGGAAAGGAAGGAGGCTGGTGTGATGGAAGTTTAATAAAGAGAAATCACGAGGCAGTGATCACACATTATTAAGCCAAGAATAAGCATGTAATCAATCACATGATACTTTTGATGAGTGCCACAGAAAACTAATCAAAATGCATTACAGAGATTTTCACCAAAAAAATGGTAAAAAACATTACAAAAAGAACTTTATCTTCCATTACACTTGCAATTCGATTTTCAGCAGCCATAATTAACGTAACCCACTGCATATTGAGAATAAAGTATTGGTTAACTTTAAAAGGCCCTAGCACTCAACTCCAAATTTCTGATGTGACATAATCACCTGATGTCCATGTCATACCTTGAATTAGGGTGAGTTAGATCTTATTGAAGATAGAAGAGTAGCCATTTGAGAGAATGGAAGAGAAAAACTATTTTCGCATATACATAGAATAATCTGGTATTTTCTCCCAAATTTATAGAAGTGGCACTACTACATATTTTAGCTACAACATCACCTTTTAATGTCAGTTAAATAGTGAACCAACTTCAGAAAAGATGCGGTGGCATTTTTATAACCATATTGAAGTTGGGATACAATTAGAAGTTGTTTAATCAATGTCTCGTGTCAAGCAGAAGTTATCAAACTAGTGTAGATTTTATATTAAGGATTAGAAAAAGTATTACATTCTATCAATGAATTTAAGTATAGCGGCCTAAATTTGACATTGAACAAACTGCAAAGCATACAGTGAAAATAGTAATCAGCAAAAGCTATAGAATGAAACAAGCTAAAAATAAGGTATTTACTGTCGCATATATGACTAGGCTGGTCATTCGTATGAAAATCAGTTAAATTATTGTAGAAGAGTCATGACAAAATTGATGCTTCACGCATACCAATAGACTTATATATACATATATGTATGACAAACTAACTACTATATTATGTAATATTTTTCATTCATTTTACATGTAAGGTAGTAAAAGATCAATTCATAAATTTGTATAATTATATAATACAAAGATGGAAGCAAATTGTGCAATAAGGTTGAGCCTATAATCAGAGCAATATGCTTTCTCTGCTAAACTTTTGTTTCCTCACGAACAAGTCATCAACATGTGCAACCCTCTTTCTTTTCTTATCCACCACAAACTCACTCTTTGAGGCATATACTGGGGAAACTCCACATGTTTTGATGGAGACATTAGAATCAATAATCTCATGAACACCACCATCAACACTACCATCAACTGTATATGTAGCATAGAATTCACACGTAATAATCCTCCCATGGTAACTTGCGCGGACAACATTCGGTGGGAAATTGTAGTACCATATAAAAACATGATCTGAACTGTGTCCCCCTGTACGATAAGTACGCTGAAATTGGGAGTTGAAGCTGAGGTTGTTGTCATCTGAGTAATTACACCAAATGACCATGTCCATTGGGGTGGAAGGAGGAACAACACAGCAAAACACCATACCAATGAGTGATTGTTCACTATCATGTGTAAATTCTATAGCATTTGAAGCCATTTGAGCCGCCGTCTGTTTATATCTCATCCAACTTGGAACTGTTTTTCTTGAGTAACAAGCATAATAAGAATCAAACTTTTTAGCAGCTGAAATAATTGAGCACTGAATCAATTGCTCGATAAAGACAAGTGAATAATCATCCAACTTTGCACAATTCTTGCAGTCCAACCGGCATCCATGATCCATGCATTGCTGTTGAAATCCTGATGAGAAGAATATAGTCTCCAGTGATGTACAGTCTGTGGTTTCTAACTTGACAAGGATGCGAGGAAGTCCAAGTATAGACCTAAGCTTCATAGAATTCCTCAAGTGAATCTGTTGTAGGTTTGAGAGATTCTGAATGCAAGCTGGCAATATCTCCACACTGGACCCTGCCAATGATAAAAATTCTAACTCGGCCAAGGCACTGATATTGTCAGGTATTTCTGACAATTCACCACAGTTGTCTAAGCATAAACATCTTAAGCAACGCCATGCAGAGAATAGGATCTCTAACTCTGTTTTGTGGATCACTTGATGGAAATCATCAAGTCGAAACCTCTCAAGATTTGTGAAGCAACAGAACTCATTTATTGGAAGATTCCCAAGTCTTGAGCCATTGAGAGAAAGCTCTCTAAGTTTTGTAAACTGCCCAACTATTGGCAATTGCAATATTTCAGTTGTACTACTTAATAAATCTAATCGTTCCAACTTTTCTATTGACAAACAAAATTTCTTGAGACTACCACAGCCATCAACTCTAAGGTCAGAGAGAGATTTTAAGTTTGCCTCACTTTCAAGACTCTCTAATCTAGAGCAATATGATAGATCCAAATTAACAAGTGTATGGCATAAAAGAGAAGGATGAACACTGCGTAGGTTCTCACAAAAATCGAGATATATTGTTTCAAGCTTGCGTGTCCTAGAGAAATCAGGCAATTCCATCAATTGTTGGGATCTGCTCAAATTGATTATCTTTAAATTTGGAAGATCCTATCAACATGAAATGATAGACATTACTTTAAAGGCCATCATAATTTAATTAGATTGAAGAAACATAAACTATACTTAAGCATATGTATAAATTATAAATATGTACCTGTACTCCATCCCAAAGCTTTTTCATATTGCTGTGTTCCATGTGAAGTTCAACAAGGTTCTCTGGACAAAACCCTAATGGCAGAGACTCCAAAGGATATATAGCCCAATGAAAATACCTCAAGGTACTAGGAAAAGACTCAAAATCACAAGAAAGCTTTATATGAGATTCCATGTGCCCTCCATAACTAGAATAGAATTTGATTATTCTTAACTTTCTCATTTTGTTGAAGGTGTTATCCCTCAATCGCACCTCTTTAATTTGAGTCACATCCATTGTGATACCTTGAATTTTCTTCGTTCCCTGATATGAAAACAAAATCAAAACGGTATTAAACTATTAACAATTGGTTGAAAATATAAAATGAAAAGTCCATGTATCTTTTTCTTACCATATTATTTTTCAATACATCCAAAATTTATTTACAATCATTCAATCGACTGCGCTTTTCAGGATGTTTGACAGATTCCTCACGAACTATTTGCTCACCCATCTCTTGTATCAAGCCATGCATTTCTATAATTGTTTCATCTGAAATTTTTATTAGAGCTTTATTGACAAGATTTTCAATTCCACTGACTGCTTCAAAATCACAAGCCTCTAGCACACTTGTAACCTTATCTTTTTGTTCTCCCACAAAAAAGAATGCAATGTCTAAAAATATTTGCTTGTCAACATAATCCAATCCATCATAACTTACCTTCAATATATTTTGAATGTCTTGTTTTGGGTACTTTTGGAGTTTTCTAAGCTCGCTTTGCCAATATGTGTTGCTTCTAGAAGAAAAATGGCAACCCAAAACTTCCAAAGCTAAAGGAATGCCTTTAGCATAGGCTACTATTCTTTTTGATAGCCCTTCACATCCTTTCTTTGGATGATTTTGTTTGAAGGCATTTAAGCTGAAAAGTTTGAGAGATTCTTGAAAGTTCAATTCCTTTACTTCATGTATATAGTCTTCATCGATCTCCACACACCTAAGAACATGCTTGTCTCTGCTTGTTATAATAACTCTACTACCCCATCCTAAGCAAGTTTCTTCTACTACAGCTAGGTGTTTCAGTTGCATTGGGTCGTCCACATCATCTAGCACAATTAAGACTTTTTTCCGCTGCAGCTTTCCAATTGCAGCATTCACATGGAGACTTCTTTGGTTTAATAGCTCAGAAATAAGTTCTTCACGCAAATGTTTAAAACCATCCATCTTTTTTGATTTGGCTCTCATATTTTCTATGAAGCAAGAGCTTTCGAATTGAGAAGAAAAATGGTCAAATATTTCTTGAGCAAGAGTTGTTTTACCTATTCCTCCGGTGCCCCAAATTCCAAGGAATCGAACTTGTTGTGGCTCAATTTTCATTAATGAACTAACCTTGGCAAAATTCTGATAAACTCCAACAAGGAGTTTAGAGTCTCTAGATTTCCTTGGGTACCTATCTACCCATACTTTCAAGATATTGTTGACTATCACATCGATGAGTTGAGATTCATTCCTAGATCACAAGAAGAGAAATAATAATAATTAATCAGTTAGCTTGAGATAGAATAAATGAACAAATATAATTTGATAACCCTATTACTTTCAGGAAAAACAAAACTAGGGAAACTTTATAAGACGTTATTACAAAATGATAGATATATTGACTAAGAAAACTTACTGAATATCTGATGAATAGTGATATCCAGACAAGTTAGCAGTTTCAGTCAAAGTAGATCTCCAAATTTGTAGCTTCTTGATATTATCCTTGAAACTCTCCTCATGTTTAGTAAATGCATCTGCATAAGAGCCTCTTTGATGCCTGACATCAGATGGATCTATATTGTAAAATACAGGTATTACAATCTGTTGATTGGCTTCCTTGCACTTCATGATTTTGACAAGCTCTTCTAAGCACCAGGTTGAAGAAGCGTAGTCTTTTGAGAATATCACCAACGAAATCATGGATGCCTCTATTGCTTCGACAAGTGCTGATGATATTTTTTCTCCTCTCTGCAGCCTATCGTCCACATAAACATCAATATGATTTTGGCCCAATTCCTTTTGTAGATGGCTAAGAAACCCATGTCTCGTGTCTGAACCTCTAAAGCTTATAAAGACATCATACTTTTCCTGACATACTTGGGAAGAGGAAGAAGCACAAACGGCCATTACCTAGCAAGAAACAAAAATGAATTGCGTTTTAATTCTTTTTATAAGAAACTCAACAGAAACAAGCTTGCAAAAGTTGCAAATAATTTGTAGAAATTAAAGATAGGATGCCAATTTTTGGATTTTAGTAGAAACAAGGCTTATGCTGAAGTAAATGAATAATGCAAACATAAACAATATATAGTGTTAATCCAGCACATACAAGGAATGAGGAAGAAGATCATCATACCTGCACAAGCTCAAGTGACTAACGATCAAACACTTTTGGCAAACTAAGAGCAAAATTGATGACGATATCTGTGTGGACAACATGCATTTTATAACACCCTTCCAATTTACTACCCAGTCTAAATTGCTAAATTCATAGATGCAGTTATTCTAGGCACAAGAGTTTTACCTTTTCATTAAATACCTCTTTGCCTAATTTGGTTAGAATAGGCTTTTCTGGAAAATAATAAATACCCCCCCCAAATGTCAAAACAGGCTATTCCGCATGGCTAATATCTGTACTCTTTTCATGAGTATCACTCTGTTAAGAGCATACAATCATTCTTGCACAGAACTGATTGTTCAACATGACACAACATGCATCACAATCACTACAAAAAAACATGAAATTACCCATAAAATTACCGACAGAATTTTGGTTTGTTACGGAATGAATTACCGACGGAATTCATTCCGTCGCTAAATTCCCCAGCACAAATTGGTTACCAATGAAATTTTAATTCCGTCGGAAATTTTTCCATGGCAAATTTCTTTCTTTTTTTAATAAAAAATAATGCCACGTGTCACCTCCTCCATCCGCCACCTCACAGTAAGACCCCCGCCACGTTTCACCTCTTCCAATCGCCACATGTCGCCACTTGATAAATTTACAATTTTGCCTCTTCTAGGATTCAAATCCCCGACCTCCTGTGCACGCGCATGATGTCTTACCAGTTGAGCTGCAAGGACTTTATGTATTATGAACGCATATTTAAATATATACATATAATATTCTACTGCATAATAAATTATTTACATTAATAATTATTTACATATACAGATATATAATATTATTAAAAACTAAAAATAAATTCAATTATAATTTTAATTTATGTGTTTATTATTTTACATATTTTCATTTTATTTTATATATAATATATTATTGATTGGAAAATAATATTTATATATTTGTATGATTACTAATTTCATAATTTTTATTATTTTAAAAATATTGATTTTAATATATTATTATTTCAAATAAAATAAATATTATTTCTAATATTTTCTTATTTAATATAATTAAAATTTAATAATAAATAATAATAAAATAAATAAGAATAATAAATAAGAAATTTAAATTAGAAATTAATAAGAATTGTATTTACAATAATTAATTAATAATAATTAAATTTGCCACGGAATTAATCATGGAATATTTTTTCCGTGGCTAATTCCGTACCAAAATTAGCCACGGAAAATTTCCGTCGGAAACTTTCCAACAGATTACTGACGTAATTAGCCACGGAAAAAATTCCTTGGCTAATTCCGTTGTAAATTGAGTATTTTTTGTAGTGAATTATAGCGCAAATGAGTATGCATAATTAAATATATAAAAATAAAATAAGAAGGGTTTTTACCTGTTTCATTTCTTTCTCGATTATCTTCCCCTATATTTCATTTTTCAATCTTTCTTAAAGTGCTCAAGCAGATATCGAATCCTAAAAACATATACGTATAATATTATATTAATTACATGCTTATCAAACTTTATTTAGCTCAACTTTCTCTCATATTCCCAAATCTACCCCTTTATTTAATCTTTTACTTTAGATTCCAACAAATTGCAAAAATCATAACTTATTCCACATAATTCTAAATGTAGTGTTTCCAATTTCCATGCAAAGCTTTTTTGTATTATTAATCAAGGAAAAATACCATTTAGAATTAGTACTCAATTTTAGAACCAAAAATCAGTGTACAAACTTACTATTTATTTGGCAATTCTTTTCAAAATTCCAAATTTCAGAACCAACTTTAATTGTTCATAACTTATAATTCACTTATCCAACTAATGAATTCTAAGAGTATGTTTAGATTAGTTTTTAGAAAATAGTTTCTGTCTTGATTTGTGTAAACGTTATTTTAGAGATAGATTTTGAAGAATAACTTTTGAAAATGTTGGAAAGAATAACTTTTTGAAAACCATGGTTTCCACCCCTAAATCATGGTTTTGAAAGTTAAAGCTATTCTAGAGGATTTAAGTATGTTTGTGTTGCTCACACAAAACCATGGTTTTGGACCCAGAAGCATTTTACATTTTTTAAGTATTTTTATCTACCATTTTTTGAAACCATGGTTTTGGGCCAAAACCATGGTTTCAAATTGGAAGCCAAACATGCGCTAAGACTCACTTCAAAACTTATTATAAGTACTATTTACTTAATAAATTTCATGATCAACAAAGATCATTTGACTAGCGTATAACTCCCTTCAAAATAGATGACCAGATTTAAAAACTCAAATCATTTTTGTTTCTAAATTCTTGATACTTCACCGACTTGCACAGCCAGATTTGCTGACCTTAAAGCAAAATACTTATTCCTCAATAACAAGTGTCAGCTATAATTCTCAAATAATCCAACTCAACAAGCACTAAAAGGCAAAACTCACAATCCTCAAATCCACTTATAATTTGCAAAATCCCCTTCAACATCAAGAAACATTTCTTCCTTAACTTGAATTAGTTTCTATCCTTAGAAAATGAAACTGGAGAGCAGCACATTAAGCCAAGAAATATCTCAATTCATAAAATCACCATCCTTTATATACTTGGACAGCTTCCTCCTATCCACAGCAACATCAATATATATATATATTTCAAAATCTCAGTCTCTAACTTAGATCCAAATTTCAGTTCACAGGTTATATATATTTATATCACACGGATATTCAGATACAGCTTATACTCCTTTTTCTAAAATCTCAAAAACCAGCAGCAATTTCTTTTTCAGAGACTCAAAGTCTCTGTTTTCGGTTCCTGACAGAACCAAACAGCCCGACGCATTGAACCTGCGATTTTAACTTATAATGAACACCAAACACCAGCTTACACCATAAACCACAAAATCCCACATCTTTTGGCCAGAATTCGAAGAGAAGAGAGGTTAGTGTTCACATCAACCGTAACCGCGATCTGGAACCTCAAGAAATCCAAACAAATTCACAGGCAATGCTCAGTATATGGTTTAAGAATGCTCTAATCTTACTTATAGCTTTATCTAATCGGCGAAAAAACTTACTTTTTCTCAATCTTGTCTCAACCCCGAAACACAAAATGACAGAGATTAAGACATCTGAAAGTAGATGAAGGTTCAGGAGGCTTACAGAACCCGAATCCTTGCTTGCTGGTGCCGATGGCCTCCTCTCCGGCGAGAACCAGCTCGGACAAGGCGCTCGGCTCTCTCTCTCTCGCGCTCGCTATCTCTGGTCTCTGAATCGAAGGAAATGAAATGAGAAGACGACGATGGTGCCGAGCGGTCAATGGGCTTGGCGTCCCACACTTCTGCATTTAGCATTCTAGTCCTCTTTTTTTAAAAAATAATAATAATAAATCCAGAAATGTATTATAAAATTTCTATGATAGTGTGGGTGTCCATTTGTAAACATTTACACACACAACATCTCTCTGACTTGTTGCTCCTCTGCCAGTTTGCTTCAAGCTTCTGTCACAAAGTAACCATCCTTACAATATACAGCTTCTTTCTTTTTCTCCCTTCTATTTTTATCAACAACTCCTTTATTTTTGTAACACGTTATCAATACGAAAGTTATCAATACGAAAGTTCTTATAAAAAGTACACTTATCTTATATTTTAACAATTTCATCTGCTTTATCTTATTGTATTTTTAATTTATTTCTTCTCGATCAATCTAGTATAATCTGATAAACCATTATATAGAATTATTTGATTCTTTTTACCCGTTGTTTTAAATACCATATTCTATGGTTAGAATTAAAGATTATTGTTATTATATCTGATTCTAATCTTTTTTACAAGTTATTTATATTATTATCATTTTAGTATATAATCTGAAGTTATATTATTTTGATTTTCTAATATATAGTCAGAAGTCATAGATACATTTCTAATCTTGAGATTATATGATGAGAAGTGATATAACCTTGACCTTTTATTTTGATAGCTTACAGCCAAAATCCATGTCTTTTCCTACTTTACAATATAGTCAGAAGCTATATTTATTTAAGTTTTTATTATGTTAGAAGCCATATATATTAACTTTTTATCATTGACTTAAAGTCATGAGACTTTAATTTTCTCATAATATTTTACTTTATATTATTTATTATCTTTAAAAATTTTCTGTAGGTATCATTTATATTATTATATTTACATTGTTAATTTTTTTTTCTATTTTTCTATTTTATTTATTTATTATTACATTAATATTTATTTATGTAATTGGTGTGTGTACACACACACAGTTCCCTATCTTCCTATATATATTGCCATATCATATATTAGTGCTACATAATATAATAGGAACTACCTCCTCAGTCATAGCAAGTTTTATTATTCTCAAACGCATGGTAAGGATTAATGGCTTTCTAGTCTTGCCACCTAAAAGTTTGTCTCTTTATCACCTAATGCACCACACAAAAAAAAAAAAGAAATAAAAGAAATAAACAAAGAAAAGACGACGACCTCATCACCGTCTGCTACGTATTCTTTTGTCCACTGATTAATAAAATAATTGGCCACGGTTTACTTTGCCATTGGCCAACTATTATATATTTGTATATATGTATGTATTATCACCCTAAGTCATGATCAGATTAGAATTCGGTGAGCAATCATGGTCTCCAGCTTGCCCCACATAATATTTTGCAGAAGCAAACAAGAAAGATATGGTATAAGCATTATTAAAGGCAGAAACCATGTACCATATAGGGACTGATGATTAGAGAAAAATAATTTTGCAATAAATGTTGCCCTCTCTCCACATCGATATACCATTATTTATTTCTGCTATAATGTTGTTCTATTAGTGCTTCATTATTGATACATTATTGATATAATGTTCCATTATATATGTTTTTCTATTATGCTATTTATTTATGTTTCTACATCAAATTGTTATTTAATGATTTTTATATTATATTAAATTTAGCATATTTTTTATTTTTGTTGTTGTTGCTACTCTTCCTTTTCTTAGCTGAAACCATGTTAAATCTTACTAAACTTGAATTTACCGCCCTCGATATCAACGAAAAAAATTACTTGTCTTGTATGTTGGACGCATAAATCCACCTAAATGCGAATAGTCTGGGAGATGTCATTTTACCTAAAAAAAGAAGTGACTGGTCAAAATAAGCCCAAAGTTATGATATTTCTACACCATATCCATGAAGGATTGAAAGCTAAATATTTAACATTGAAATATCCATTAGAATTGTGAAATAATTTGGAAAAAAGAAAGGTATGATCACCGGAAAACAGTGATTTTGCGTAAAACTCACTATGAATGGATTTACTTAATGCTATGAGATTTCAAAACTATGAGTGAATATAACTCAGCAATTTTCAAAATAAGTTTTCAACTAAAATAGTGTTATGAAAAAATCACTAATAAGGACTTATTGGGAAAAAAAAACCTTATCAACTTTTCATGCTTCAAATGTGATACTGCAACAGTAGTATCAGAAAATGGGTTTTAAAAAGTATTATGAATTAATTTCAAATCACCTTGTGGCCGAGCAGAATAATGAATTATTGATGAAAAATCATGAGATTTGTCCTATTGGATCAACCCTGTTCCCTGAAGTAAATGTGGCAGCACATGATAATTACCACAATCGCGGTCGTAGACGTAGATATGGTAGAGGACGTGGTAACTACCGTTATCATGGTGGTGGGAGTCACAATTTTAATCCCAATATCTACCACAAGAAGAAAAATAATGAAAGCAGAAAAATGATAAGGATATGGCCCTTCTAAAACTGTGAAAAATCAATATTATCGGTGTGATATAAGGGAACACTGGGCACGTACCTGTCGTACGTCAGAGCATCTAGTCAAACTTTACAAGCCTCTATGAAAAGAAAGCCAATGCGAAGGCTCAAAGACATAAAGTATTGTAGTCATCAAAGAGAGACAATATTGTATACTCTTTTTTTTTTATTCACTGGGTTTTTATCCCAATGGATTTTTTCTAATAAGATTTTTAAAGAAGCATAATGTTTGTCTAAGAACATCTAAAATGGAGTATTATAAAATTTCTATGATGGTGTGGATGTTCACTCGATCCCTGTAAATAGGGATCATTTGTAAACATTTACACACAACTTCCTCTCAACTTCTCTCTTCTTCTCTTTGACTTGTTGCTCTTCTGCTAGTTTGGTTCACGCTCCTGTCACAAAGTAATCATCCGTATCATACATAGCTTTCTGTCTTTTCCTCTCTAATTTTTTTTTTATCTTCAACTCCCTTATTTTTATAAAAAAAAATGCAATAATAATCTTTTTGTTCCAATAAATAACTTTCTCCAAAAATTTGACCTTTAACTTGTAAAATAATTCTTCTAATAAATTTTGTAATTGGATTCCTAAAGCCTCTATTACATTGCATATGGCTTTTGGTCAAATTTTAGGATATTACACATCTATCCAATTTGTAAGGGAAGAAGAAGGTTACTAGGTAATTGACTTCGTTAGAAAAGCAATTTGGCTAATTTAAAATGGCAATTTGGGACATCATACATTTAATAGTAACTCCACATATATAATATGGGACATTATAAACATTATGTGGAGTAACTTCAGCTACATTCAGTTTCCTTAAAAATTAAAAATTAATAACAAAATGGAAGAAATATATTTTCAAGAGAAAAAATATTATTGGAATATTAATATTAATTTTATCGTGTGTTTGTGTGTGTGGGTGAATTTGTAATGCATAGAACGAAAAAAACAAAACTATTTGGTCATGTTGTTAATATTTAAATACTGTACAATAATCTTCATTTGATGGAATTTTCAAAGTAACATAATGTTCAGCTGTGGTTGCTTGGAGACCACATTGATCAAGTTTGGTGGATTGGACAATCACTTTAGCCTGAGGCCGCCGAGTAGATATCAAAGATATAATATTCCTAGTGACATTATTGGACCTATGGTAAAGACTATATGGACTGAGTGGGGGTAGATTAGTATCTTGGATTCTGGCATCCTCAGGGAGATGATTAATCTCAATAAGGTTTTCAATTCTACTGAAAAGAGTTCTCTGAACAGAGGGAGGAATATGAGTAGGTGAGAAGGATGAGGAAAGTTTGACAGGCTCAAGATTAGAGGATATAGTGGATTCACTCATATTAGAGGGATTTTCTTCCTACTTACCTTTGCTAATAATATTTCACTCCTACTCATATTCCTCCCTCTGTTCAGAGCACGAGCTTCCTCGTTCCTCATGTACTGAGGTTCTGGACCTTGCACTTCATTTGGGATTACATCGTCATGAACCCCAAATGCATCACGAAGTGCATCATTGATGGGATCCTCCCCACTAAGATATTCTTGCACTCCTATTTGTGAGATTCCAGGACTAGATTCTCTAACTACATTATCATTTTCTCCATGGTATACCCAGTACTTATAACTTTGAGGGAACGGCTTAACTATTAAGTGCTCCCTAACAATATCTTTAACATGCCACTTTTTGAAATTACATTTAGGACAAGGACAAGAAATCTTACCGTTAACCTTGCCGTGTTTGTCAGCAAAATCCAGAAAGTGGTTCAACCTGGCCAAATATCTAGGGAATGTACGAGGAAGCTTGATCCATGATTTATCCATTGCTTACAATCAAAAGGGTGCAATAACAATGATATTAGAAGTGTAATCAGAGAAGAAAGTGAGAAATTATGAGTTTCTGGTCGAAATAAGTCTTATGTAGAAAGTTACCAACGGTCATTTTTTAGCAGTGGTTTTGAACAGCTGCTAAAACTGTTGCAAAAATTAACGGTCAGATATTTTTACAGCTATTTTAAAACCGCTGCAAATTTTAAATTCAATGGTGGGTTTTTTTAATTTCAAATTTGCAGTGGTTTTAAAAAAGCTGCTAATTTCCAACCTTTGATATTAGCAGCAGTTTGAGCAGTGGTTTTTAAATGCTGCAAAAGTGAACTTAACAAATTTGCAGCAATTTTGGTAGCGGTTTAAAACCACTGCTATTTATTCTTCCACATTTTGCAGCAGTTTAGAAACCGCTGCTAACGTCCTAACTTTTATCTTCACTTTTTTTTTTTAATTTTTTGTAAAATTGATAAATTTCCAAATTTTAAATTATTAAATTTAAATAATAACAATTTCAAATGAAATTTTTAAATTTAACTAATAACAATTTTAAAATTTTTGCAATCTGTGCAAGTAAATTAAAAAAACTCGATCAGGAATCCGACTGAGGGGGCGGTAGATCGTGCTGACCCTCTGGACGATCATCTGTCCGAGGAGGCTGGGGATGAGGCTGAGCTGGTGGTGGTGCGAAGATCAGTATGACCATCGGCGGGAGTTGCGGAGGAGTGATGCTAGGCTGAACCTGGTGAAATGCCATCTGGAGCATGGAGTTGGCAACCTGCCGCCACATCTCCATCTGCGCCTGTGTTTGAACATGGGCCTTCACCTGGGCATGCACCTGGGCCTTGACCCGTGCTTGGACCTAGGTGTCCACTCGAGCGTCAACCTGCTCTAGGACCTCCTCTCTAAGCTCAGCAAGTAGAGACTCTCAGTCCACATCAAAATCACCGTGCCTCCTGGGTCCCGATGTGGTCGCCTGAGACGCAGCTGTAGAAGATGAAGTCCCAGCTTCATATTTGCTACTCCCGAAGACCCTGGTCCTCATCGCCCCAAACCCGAAGCTTGGAAGTCACCCGGGGTGCCGATCACGCCCTTCCATCGCTGTCTTCAGTGAGAAAGTGGGGTCTAAGGCTAACCCTTGGGACTCCCTGAGCTCAGCGTCAGTTCGCTCAATACGCTCTTGAAATAGAAAAATGATATTAAATAATTATACAAAATACAATAAATATTAAATATTTATATAAAATACAAAATATACTTACAATAATCTGCTCAATCTCCTCAGATAATGGAGTCCTGTCATTGTGCCTGTGGGTGGCCACATACATATCGCCGTATGTGGCCCTCTGACCCTCCCTCCTCACTGCGTCGTCCTAAATAAACATAATATAACAATTTTAATAACAATTAAAAAACAAGTAAGATAAATTAATTTTAGATTTACCATCTCAGCATAAGTGCAGCAGGAGAATGGCTTTGATCCTGCAGTATGGTGGATTATCTGGCGTGCGTGGCTCTGTGCAGCTGTCCTGGAAATAGCCATACTACCCGGTGACCTCCTCCACCGAACAAATCTTGCCCAGCTTTTGGGCTGGATTGGGTCAGGCACGTCTTCTGCCACCTCCTGTGTAGTCCACGTGCCATCTCGGTTCTTCAAGTGGTATAGGCGATTTCGCCTGCTCTTCCACCCCTTTCCCATCTTCAAGATGGAAAAGTCCTTGTGCACATCCAGCACAGCAAATTTATTCTGGAAAAAAAAAGATCAAAGTTAGTCAGCATTTCAAAATAAAATAATAACTTAATTTAAAGAAATATATTAAAATTATACCTTAACTTTATTCTCCCAAACCCAATCTTTGTCTTCTTTCCGCACCCTCTTCCACGTCTCGGCCCTGATATCAAACCGGTCATAGTTCCCTCCTTGTTTCGACAAGTAGTGGTGGTACAGCTAACCGGCCTTCCCGATCGGTTTCCGTGTCAGCTCATTCCAGGGTACTACTATCCGGTGACCAGCATTGAGCTGAGAAACATCCCTCAATGCCAGCTTTCTCTTCTGCAGCCGCCCTGTCGGATCTACACATTCCATTCAAACATTAACATTATAAATTAAATTAATTCATCAATTTTAATACAATTTATAAATCTAAATTACTCACCATGAATATCCACTTCAAAGCCAGTGGACCGTGAAGTAGAAGGCCATGAGAATCCCTCTTCCCTAGCGATATCCTCATCCTCGAAGTTATCAGCTGCCTCGACTGAGATATCTGGAAGATCAAAATCTTCGACGCTAAGATATGTATTGTCAGGATTGGCCTCAGCACCGCCAACATCTAGAAACTGCTGCTCCTCAAGATTAGCCTCAGCGCCACTTCATTCCGGGATGTCCTTATACGGTATTATAGGCTCTTTACTGGGCCTACGTGTAGGATCGGGACTAGACATCTATAATAAAATTAAAAAAACATTAAAATAAATTTAAAAAATTACAACATAAAAAATAATTTAAATAAATTAAAAAAAACAAAATATAAAATAAAAACTAAATTTATACCTTTTTAGCTCAACAATAGACTGATCTCTCTCTATTTTACCTTTTGAAACTCTTTCGATGTGACGTTATTGAGAAAATGGAAGTTGAATATATAGGGTGAGGAGTTAGCAGTGGTTTTACACAAACCGCTACAACTCAACAACGGTTCTGGAAAAACCGCTGCTCAAACTGCTGCAAAATAAGATCACTTCTCGGAAAACACGCAAATTAGTAACGGTTTTTCAAAAACCGCTGCTAAATGGAAGGGAAATTTGTGACGTTTCAATTTTGCATCGGTTTATTTTGTAGCGGTTAACAAAACTGCTGCAAAGTTTTGACCATTCGTATTTTGCCGCGCTTTTTTTCAAAAAAACCGCTGCAAATTTACGCTACAATTATGGCGGGTCATTCGCGCCACATTTTGTCGCGGTTTTAAACCACTATTGAATAGCCAGCATGACAAATGCTTAGTTTCCGCGGCAAATTAGTTTACAACAGCTACAAGTTATAGAGTTTGTTGCGGTTTTTGAAACTGCTACAAATGTCCCGTTTTTTTGTAGTGTATTGAACAATATCCTGCATTTTTAATAGCTATGTACACTTACATAATCTCTCATGTGCAGAGTATAAGTTACTTTAACTGTTTTACTTAAAAAGAGAATTGGTTAAAAGTCATTCACTAAGAAATTAAGGAAGCTCCCTTGTACAATAGGAAAAGTCATTTGCACATTAGCTCTCTTTTCACAATAAAAAAGCTTAATTGCATATTATAAAAGCTTAGTTGCACATTAGAGAAGCCCATTTGCACAAACGGAAAATTCATTTGCATAATAAGATAGTTCATTTGCATAATCGAGAAACTCAACAAACAGTAAGTTCATTTTAAGAAAGTTCATTTGCACAAATGGGAAGTTCACTTGCATATAGTAAGGACTTCATTTTCATGGTAGGAGAGCTCATTTGCACAATAGAGAAGTTCATGTGCATATTCTCCTCTCACCCTTCCAAATGTTTTCATTAAGGGTAATTTTTTTCATTTCCCCTAACACTTATTTACTCTAAAGTGACAAATTCCAAGTACACTGGACTAATTAATTTCAAAGGTCTTTTAACCAATTCTCCCTTCATTTAATCTTATTGACATTTTTTTGAACTTTATCTATATTAAATTTGATTTTGAAGGAGGAAAAAAAAAATACAAGGAGTAACATTTAAATATTAATTATATGAACAAAATTGATAAATAAGCTTTAATTGCTCTCTCAATGACTTATATTGTAGACCAAATTTTCTTTCCCCAAAGTTATTAAGAAGAAGAATGTGCTCTTCACCTGGTCTAGTCCACTTAATCCCTTCAATCGTGTCTCTATTCTAGTGGCTCTAATGGAAGAAGATGTTGAGCAGCGATTCGCACCTCCTCCCTCTTTGGTTTAGATCATGAAGAAGACAACGGTGAATAGTGAGAGAAAACAATAGAGAAGAGGCAGAGAGGGAGAGATAGTTAGAGAGAGAGAGATATGAGCCGAATGTGTGGGGGTCGATTATAATCGACAACTGAAAAGGTAGGGATCATATGATATTTGAAATTTGAAATTAAGACAAAGATAAAAGAAAAGAAAGCGGGATTCTAGATCATCACGTAGGTATTAGAAAAAGAGTTGCCTTGAGCAGAGTGAAAGATGGATAAAAAGACAAAATGAAAATTTGTGGTGGAGAGACTCTCAAGCTGACACAGAGCCATAGGAGTATTTGGCCATCTGAGCCCAATGTTTTTTTTTTGGGAGAGCAAGCCATGCCATCCTTATGAACAATTATCTGAATCTAAGCCACCTTGGAATTAAGACAAAGCAAATGACCCGAAAATCGGTGGACTCGTCCCAACCTGTCCAAGATTTTTCTCGTTCGGGCCTTCCCAAAAATAAGGTAGCCCCAGCCCGGCCATATATATATTTATATTTTTAAATTACATTTATTTTTTTATCATATATTAAATCTCTAAAATATATGGTTCAATAGTAGAGGAATTATGTTCATTATCATGTGCCAAGTTCAATTCCTTCCTTGACCATCTCAAAGTGCAACTTTTCATTCATTTTTATGTTTACACAAAAATAAATAAAAAAACCCTACCTAGCTACTTTCTTTTTCTTTCTATTTCTTCCTCCTCCTAAGCTCAAGTCTCACCGCCACCTCCATAATCCTCACTCAACCTTTCTTTTTCTCCTCCTCCTCCTCCTTTTCACTCTCACCTCATCTTTCTCTCCTCTCTTCTTATATACTCACTATAATCTCATCGTTCAAGCTCTCGGCACAATCTCCACCTTGTAGAAGAAAAGCATTTCCCATGGTAGCCTTGGCCAGACATTGCTCCAAGTCTGAAAGTCACCGTCGTTGAAACCATGAGTGAAAGTATTAGCGGTAACTTTCAAGTCATTGTTAAAAGCAGCCAATCACATCACCACTAAATGAGGTCAATTGCCTTTAAAAGGCAAATCGCCATTGAAGATATGGTGTTGGTGGCAACTATGGTCATCACTAAAAGTAGCAATCGATGACGACTTAAAAGGTCATCATTGAAAGCAAGGAAAGGAAAACCAGACCAGACTGGTCGGTCCGTCAGGTGAACCGACGGACCGGTCTATGGTCCGATCTAGTACAATGGTAGACTGGGGACTGGGTTGACCGGGTCATATTTTTTTTTTCAAGAACAAAAATATGCTTCTTTTGCTTCTTGTTTTTTTTTAAAAATTTTGTTAAGGTCCCATGCAAAAAAATTAATATTAAAAAGGTCTCAAAAGGTTTTTATTAACAAGTAAAAGAGCATCATTGACAAGTGAATGTGTTATCAGTAACAACCTTTGAGACATCTCTTATATTAATTTTCTTGTGTATGACCTTAATGCAATTTCTCTTTTTCTTGGTTTACTGTTTTTATTAATATTTAGTGATAAAGGGAAGAACTAGATGATGTTTCTTCCTTTCCTTTTTGTTTTACTACAAACATGATTTTTTTTATGATTGATTCTTAGCGTTTAATGGATGATGAATGAATTTTAATGATTTTTTTTACTATGAATGATTATTAATTAAAGTTACTAAACGATTTTAATTGATAAAGACGAATATTTTGAAATAAAACATTATTAAAAGTATTATATTTTAATATTGTCAATTAAATGTCATTATTTTAATATGGTCGATCTAACTCCGGTTTGACCCCGATCTGACCCATTAACTCTTAACCCACTGTCTCGACCGGTTCAATGTCCGGTCCGATTTTTTTAACCTTAATTGAAACACTCATAGGTAGTGACCAATAGTCACCGTTCAAAACCCTTTTTAACGGCAACATTATGTCGCTGCAGAAAGACGTACTTCTACGCGACAACCTTTCTGTTGCTACTATTGCGCTCTCTGTTGCAACAATTAGCCGCTACTAAATGTTGAAATCTTTTTAATTTTTATTAACAAAATACTTTAAATTAAAAAATGAATTATTAATAAAATATTAAAATAAAGCAACGAAAAACTTAATTAATTAAGAACTATAATATATTAAGCGATATTCACAACATTCTTTACAATCATCAAAATATTTCAATCTTTTCAAAATATATAAAATTGCTTAATTGAAATATTAATACATTTATAATGAAATAAAAAAAAATATATGATGAAGGACTAGCTAGCTCGTAAGGCACTAAACTCTCCATCAAGGAAATAATTTTCACAAATTTATGACATCTAAATAGTCGTATGAATGAATTCAGTGAACGTGTTATTCTCACACAAATCTTGATGAATCTCGTGTTCCAATTTTCTCCACCAGCAAGATATTTGCATACATTTTTCACATCCAACTACACATTTATACAATCTTTTATGGATCAACCGTAGTATTCACAAACACCTATTTGGCTCCAATTCACAATCATGTTTCAATAGATTTAATATCATTGTCTAATAACAACTTCCAATATTTTTTTGGCAGACTTTTTATTTATTAATTTCCAAGGCTCACTAGAAGGCCGTTTGACCATAAAGGCCTCATAGGCATGACAAGATAGTATTCTTGGCAAAAGAGAAGAACAAGATTCTAAAAAAAAAAAAAAAGTTAAACAATAAACACAATGATATGCAAAATTCAAAATTCACCTGCTTTAATATTTTATCTTCACCAGCAATTCTATGTGTGTCTTCAAAATGAACTTCATATGCAGCAATTCCTGCAAGCAACCACAAACAGGTTCAATGTTGGCATAAAAGGATTGCTCAAGTTAAATCAGAAAACAAACTATCATTAATATGAGTCCTCAATTGTCACTTTCCTATACCCACACAATCTAACTTACGTAGCCAATTTAAATATTCTTAAGCACAAGTTTCTAAATCAGCAGCAACCAAATTGTATACCCAAAAATCAGATCTAGATAATAGGCTTTTTATCATTTTGTCTGTTGGTGAGGGAGATAAAACAAGAAACTTTCTTAACAAGAGAATAGAGTTAATGGATAAGAATTCATCAAGGAGAAACTATAAAAAGTATTTCTTGCATTCAAAAAATTAGCATTCAGAACAGAACAAAAATTAAAGAACCTACAAACTCAATCACTCTTCGCACCAATTTGAAGCAATGGAATGAATTTACTCTACATAAGAAATGATCTTACTAAAACTATGTTTGTTTTATTTTTTCTTTTCCCCGGGGTGGGGGGTGTGGAGCATTGATCCCTCAGAAAATCTTGAGATTTTGGTCAATAAAGTTAACTACACCCTATGCAACAAAGTTAACTACGCCTGCCTATATAGTGGACCATTTATTATATATAATCACTTCCCCTGTCTCTTTCAACATGCATCTATGGCAATGATTCCTCACATTCCCATTCCTAATACATTCGGAAAGACCAAAAAATTATGAAAATAGCAACAACCAAAATTATATGGCACTCAATTATTCCCACAAGTCCTGCATCCCCAACTGGACTGCCCCCATATTACTTCTTCTAAAAGGATACTTTTGGCTTTAGCATTTTCATTTCTCAAACACATGGTAATCTCTACTTACATATTCACAAATCATTGTCCAAAGTTACTGTTGTTTTGGTAAATCTCCCAAATTATAGATTTCAAAACCAAACTTTAATGGTTCATAACTTATTACTCACCTATCCAAATAATGTATTTGAGGGCTCATTTTAAAGCTTGAAATTAGTATTGGCTGCTCACCAACTTTCATGATAAACAAAGATTATCTAACCATCTAAAAACCTATTCAAAGTCAGATGTCCAGGATAAAAGCTTAACTGCTTCTATTTCCATGTTTTTTGTACTTCATATTCAGATTCCTCCCTAACCATACTTTAACATTTAAATCATTAGCATATCGCTTCGGAACCCTAAAGCAAAGGCATTTTCCATCCTTAAGTTTCTCCAAGAATTTGTATTTAATATGCATTCATCGTCATACACTTACGTCATTCCATGAACATATGAATGCTCTTACCTCTTTACAATTCTTGGACAGCATTCCTTCTTAATCTGGAAATGTTGCAGCTTCAAAATTCCATCCTAACCAACATATTTAAGTCTTTAATCATACTTTAATAATTTGAGACAATTTTTTAATATTTAAAGGCATCTAAACAGTAAGTGTTTCATGCACATCTCAATCACTGTTTGACCATCACATATTCATAGATCAAAAAAATAAAATCACATGCGTCAACAATCTTCTACATGCAACACTGATTTAACTTTAAGAAACATTTAATCTTTTACTAACATATATTTAATAGGTGAAACTTTCTCCTTTTCTTCTATTTCTCAACTTTATTTATTCCCAAAAAAATCTAAACTGACATAGATGAAGAGATATGAGAGTACAAGAAGGTCCACGGAACTTACCTGGACCAGGAATGAAAACGCATAATTTAAAATACTGTTGATTGCAGCCAATTGCTTTTTGTTTTTCCTTTCATTGTAGCCAACACTTGTCTTGGCTGCAGCCAACTGCTCTCTGATTGATGTTGGCTAGAGTGAAGGTATATGTTGGCTGGAGTTAATGCCTCTCTGTTTTGTCTTTGCGAGAGCCAGAGAATATGTTGGCTAGAGCCAAGACTCTGCTTTTTCTTGTCTCATATTTTCTTCTCTTGCCATTTTCCTGGACTTTATAAACTCATTTTCAACTTCTCAAACATTGTTTTCCACTTCAAGTAGCTTCACATGTACCATAAATGGCTTGCTTCAACATCCAACAAAACAAGAAAATCTATAAAAGACAAAATTGATTAAATAGACCAAAATATGCATTATTAATCAAAAAACATACAACTTTAACCCAAGCACACTTTCCTATCGTATGTATCCCAAAATACATATAAATCGACCCAAAAGCATAAGAAACTATAGGAAAATGTACTGAAATGGCATGAATTTCATAGAGTTAAAAGGTAGTAATGATGAAAGGATGTGTTATAGGAAAGTCGACCGATGTTTATTATGAATAATTAACTTAATTTTTCTAGTGTACCCAAATTAGTTATAGAGTTTCGATGTTAAGAAGAAGAGAAGTACAAGAAAGAATAGTTAAACCTTGTTTTTCTTAAATATATATAGGTTGTACTCACATCAACTTCTTTATATTCATTATATCAAATTCTCCAATAACACTTGAATATAAATCCTTTTTT
>QFDD01114712.1:0-27042 GCA_006871305.1 Vachellia collinsii
TTAGTAAGTTGGAATTTTGGAAATTATTTTTTGTGGCAATTCGAGGTGGCTCGGTTGTTGGATTAAAGCTTAATTATAATTCTTAATTCATTATTTTAACTCCCCTATTTATTGAAGTGATGATTGCCTGTGTTGTTGAATTGGAGGATTGATAATTACCATTGTTCATTTGTGTGTTTCATTTTCATTCCCTTCACATCATTCGTTTTAATCATTAAAAATATCAAAAATAAGTATTTTAATCTCAATTCAATTCATAGCATTTAGCTAGAAATTCCTCAAATTAATATATTTCTTTTTAGTTTAGGTTGCTTACATTTCTTTACTAGGATTTAATTTCGTTTTTCAGCTCCTCAAAGTGAATACGACCCGGATTGTAACTATATTGCATTAATTCGGTAAATTTTTGAAGTGGACCTAAGGCGACTAATGGTCCGTCCTTGCTTTTTCTTCAACAAATCAATGAGTGGAGCGGCAATACTCGAATATGCTTGGATGAACCGCCAGTAGTAGTTCACCAAGCCAAGAAATGATCTCAACTCAATGACCTTTGTGGGTGGCTTCCACTCATGAATAGCCTTCACTTTGGCTGGATCCATGCGTAGTTTTCCCTTGCCGATGATATGTCCCAAGAATGGCACTTCTTCTTGGGCGAAGGAACATTTCTCCTTCTTGACATAAAGCTCGTTGTCCCTCAATGTGGAAAACACTTGTCTCAAGTGTTCCACATGCTCCTCCAAGGTCTTGCTATATATGACAATATCATCAAGATAAACTACCACGAAGCGATCGAGATATGGAGCAAGTACCTTGTTCATGAGGGTGCACAATGTGGCCGGTGCATTTGTGAGGCCAAAGGGCATGACTAGAAATTCGTATGATCCATACCGTGTAACACATGCCGTCTTTGGCTCGTCCCGTTCGGATATGCAAACTTGATAGTACCCGCTCCTCAGATCAAGCTTGGTGAAGTACTTAGCATCTCTGAGTTGATAGAAGAGATCATCGATCCGGGGAATGGGATACTTGTTCTTTATGGTTATCTTGTTCAGGGTGCAATAGTCTATGCATAGACGAAGAGACCCATCATGCTTCTTCTGAAATAGGACCGGTGCACCATATGGCGATTTCGAGGGACGAACGTACCCAGCATCAATTAGTTCCTTCAGTTGCCTCCTTAGTTCTTCTAACTATAGAAGTGCCATCTGGTAAGGAGCGAATGCAGGCGGTCTGGATCCTGTTTCCAACTCGATTGCATGATCAACCTCTCTTTTTGGAGGAAGCTTCTTTGGCAACTCGGTTGGCATGGCGTCCTTGAACTCATCAAGGACTTCTTGAACCGCCTCGGGAACTTCAGCATTCTTGACCACCTCATCAATCTTTAGAGTGGCCAAGTAGGTGGTCTCCTGCTTCTTGAGACCCTTAGAAAATTGAAGGGCAGAGATCATGCGCCCCTCATCGAACTGCCGCTTGACTGGAACATAGCACCGTCATTTCCCTGCTCCAATATACAGGGTGTTGGAGTAGGATTTGATCGTGATCTTGTTCCTGTCAATGAAGTCTATTCCGAGATAGAACTTCTTATCATCTAGAGGAGCAATGATGATATCAGCTGTGCCCCTCCATTGCTCAATCTGGATGGGAGTGTCCCGAGCAACTCCATAAATGGAGACGCTTCCTACGTTCACCCCCTTGACATAGCCCTCCTCCTTAACATAAGAAAGGCCGATATCATCTGCAATCTCCTTAGCCATGTAGACGAAGTCAGCACCTGTATCTATCATGGCTGACAAGGGTTGATTGTTGATGTGGACCTACACGTAGGCCCGTCACCTGTAAGGCTTCTCATTCTTTGTCTCCAGGGAGCTTATGCTGGTCATAGAAGCAAGGTTGGGCTCTTCTCTCTTCTCATTCTCTCTTCATCATTTTCAATGGCCTCTTAGCCGGAAAAAATGAGTAGAGACTCCAGTTTTGATTTCGAATTTGGAAGGATCGAGTTTATCATGGATTATGCTTCATTAAAGCGCTCACAATCGTTTTCCTTACATATTGCTGAAAAAAGGCCATGTCAAAAACACCCCAAAATGCGCCCTCAGAGCGGGAAGAGGGCCCTATCGTCGCCGGCAAACTACCCGCCGTCGCTTGAGAAGATTGAAAAAGAAACAAAGGAGTTAGCGGTTGCAAGAAGTAGAGCTGGGAAATAGGGCCGGCCCTATTGGGCTAGTTCCCAAAATCCCACTTTTCTCCAGGCCCAGCCCGCGGGCCTGCACTGTTCACTTTTTTTTTTTTTGACAAAACACTATTTTTGACACAATACAATTTTCTTACTCAAAAACATAAAATCATATCTAAATAACTATATCAAAAATAATAAACACTCTAAAAGTCTTAAATTTAAGTTCACAAATCATATAATATAAGCTTCTTTCATCATCAATTATTATCGCTATCTTCAATTTTAAGAATATCTGCATTTGACCAAGCTTTACTAGGAATAGGCTCAGAAGGCTTTGCTTTGGCGAGATAAAAAATATGAAGTATTTCATCTGTAAAATCATCATCATCATCATTTTAAGTTTTTGCAACAAATAATAAACCAAAATCATAAATTTAAAATATGTTTATTATGTAAAATACATATAAATTATTTAAAAAAATTATAAAAAAATTATGGCGGGCTTAAAAGGGCCGGCCCTTGGCCCTACAGGGCTGGCCCTTTTAAGCACTCGGCCCATTAGGGCTAGCCCTTTTAGGCCTGTTTCCTTCTGGAAGCTTAAAATCACAGGCTCGGCCCTCCAATTAATTAGGCCGGCCCAAATTCCCGGCTCTAACAAGAAGATCAGGGAGGCGGGTTGGGTAGGGGAACTTGACTCACCTGAAGTGTCTCCCTTGCCCCACAAAATGGCTCCGTTTTGGCATAGGCCAAAACGGGCCGTTTCACTAAGAAATGGGTCGTCATTTTGGGCATACATAAAAAAACATGTTTTAAAACACGTTTAGGTTTTTTTTTGTAACAAATAAAATAGGGAAAAAACGTTTTTTCCCTTTTCTTTTTCAGAAAACTATGGGCCCAGTTTGATTTTTTTCTATGGGCACTATTTCCGGGCCTTTTGTAGACAATATTTTTTTAATTCGTATTGAGTCCTGTTTGGTTCTGGGCTATGCATTTGGGCCCTGATTTATTTTATTTTTATTGATGTATATTTGTTTTAATCCCAAAAATATTTGAGTCATATTGTTTTGACATCCAAAACATATACACGTGAAAATAAATGTGATTTAGTCACATGCCATATATTTTATATATTTCTTGAAATTTAATTTCCTTACGCATCATTTATTAATTACTTAAAAATGAAGGAAATTTAATATTAAACGCCTCCATAAGCTTTTGATTTTTGCAAGTATTTTATTTTGGTGAAATATGTTGAGATTCATTTTTAAATAATATTTGGATACATGAAAGCATGAGAGATTTTCAACTCCCAATGAAAATGTGCATTTGTGGTTATTTTAGTACACCATATGATATTTACTATTTATCATCTAATTATTAAATTAATTCTGAAAATATCTTGTTGAGCTTATTTTAGCTGATTTTTCATTTGGGTCATTTATAAAATATTCCACAAAAAGTGTTTTGAGCTAAATAAAGCTATCTTAAATTTATTTAAATTCTTGGTAATTTTATTAATTGCCATAAGTTAAGTCTTTGATTCAATTGTTTTGTGTTCATTTGTTGAGTTTAATTGTGCTTTTCACATACATGATTCATTTCATCGAATTGTAGAATTTACTTTTTGGATGATATCCAATTGTGAAATTTTCTTAATTATTAAATTTTACAATTATTTAATTGCTTGAATTGTATTTAAGTTGAAATATGGAGGAATAAATTATTGTATGTGTGCATAGAATAGTGAGAAAATTTAATATTTTAGTTTAAATTAGTTGATTAAATTTTCATTAAGGATGATGCATATTTAAAATTCAATTTCATACGGTTGATATTTGTTTTTAGTATGCAATCTTGGGGAATAGTTATAGCATCATCTATATTGCATACATAAAAAATCCATTTGTTCTTTAGAACAATTTAAATGTATGACCACCAGAAGTTGGTTATATTTCCAAAAGTTCGTTATGAATGAATGCATTTGTGTTAACAAAATTTTTAGTATGTGAGCGAAAATAACCCATCCATGTTTCATGCATCTAATTTACTTTTGTTTCAACAATATAGAGAGAAAGATTTTAAGAAATATGTTGGTTTAATTTCTTACCTTCTCATAGATGAACAAAACAATAGACTTTTGTTAAAAAAAAAACATGAATCTGTCCAATAGGCTCGACTCTATTCCTAGAAGTGAATATAGTTATAATTAAATCTGACAATGGTGGTAGTCATGATAAAAGATGTGGCCATAACCATAGTGTGGGCGTTGTCATAACCGTAAAAGGGCAAAATGTAAGCATAATAAATAAATTGGATATACATTACAGGCTTCGAAGGAGTCAATATTTTGTTACCTTGAGGAACAGAATTATGCAATGAAAATGCACTCTATTCTATCAAATCTAAAAGAAACTTATTGATTTTCAAAAATATCCTTACAAATGGATATAATGTGGAAATGACAACTGAAAATAATCAAGAATGTCTTCACATTACAAATTCAGTTTTTGGTAGAGTATATAAGTTTCCACCATTTTTCTTTCGGCTTGTACTATAAGTAAGCATAGTTGAAAGCATGCAATAGTAAATTATAATTTTACTGATGATTTTAATATTTAGCATGAGATAGTAAACCAGAAGTTTATTATTACAAATCAGAACTTAAGTAACACAAGCTAACTGCTTGACAAAGTAAACCAGAAGTTTACCAATGAATTCAATATTTGGCATGACCAATTAGACCATCTCAGTTCAATTATGATGTAAAAAATTGTTAAGAAATCATGTGAACATACCCTGAAGTATAAATAGATGCCATGATTTTTCATGTACTGCATGTTCCAAAATAAAATATATTATTAGACTATCATAAAGTAAAGCCACATATCCATCATCTGTGTAGTTCATGAATGATGCCTATAAGTTCTGCAATATAGGAGGGAATGTTGGTGAGTTTGTAACTAAAGCCACATATCCATCTATTCTCACTATCCCAAATTATGTCACCACATCCACTTCTATCATTTGTAGAACAGAGCCATCTACTTCTAATTTGATAGAAAAACTTGGAAGCACGTCGAAAATTTGCCTGTTTGAATAAGCACTTGTATGCACTACAAAAAAAAAGACTTTTAACAATGACTTTTAACAGCGATAGAAAAAGTCACCGCCGTCGAAGGCAAAAAATTTAATATTTATTTTATTCATAATTTTTTTTATTAAAAATAATATTTTTAAAAAATAAAAATTATGAATTTAATAATTATATAAGTGTATAAAAATTATTATTCAATCAATAATATACTATATATAAAATAAAATGCAAATATATAAAATAATGAACACATGCATTAAATTTATTATCCAATTTACTTTTAGTTTCTAATAATATTAGATATTGTATATATGGATATATGTACAAATAATATATATATACATAAATATGGGTGTGTGTGTGTGTGTAAATGCTTATAATTTATTATGTAGTGAAATATTATATATATATATATATTTAAATATGCATTTAAAGCATGTAAAGTTATTGCATCTCAACTGACAGAGGCTCATGTGGGTGCACAAGCGGTTGGAGGTTCGATTTCTTAAAAAGACAAACTTTTAGATTTATTAGTTAACGACGCGTGGTAGTGCAATGTGGTGACATGTGGCATAGATGAGGTAGCATATATGTGACGACATGTTGTGCGTAGAGAATGGTGGTGATGTGATTGTTGTCGATGACATGTTGTAGGTGGGGGGATGATGTGGCAGTCACTGAAGTAAATTATTATCTTTTTTAATAATTGTGAAAGTACTAACGGCTACTTTGGCACCCTTCAATGGCAACTTTTGTTGCTGCCAATACTTTTAGCAACATTACCTACGGTGATAACTTTGGGCGATGACTTATCGCCTCCAAAAGTCTTTCAGTGGCGACTTTTCTTGTTACTGAAAGTCAATTTTTTTTTTGTAGTAATAGCTAGTAAAATGGGTTATTTCCTCGCAATGTTACATATTAACGTTCAACTCCCTTTGGAAGAGGTGTATATATTTACTGTTGAAAAGTGAGTTGAACATGATTGCCCCTGTTAGGAGTATACTCAGCAAAAAAGGAAAAAAAAAAACAAAACAATTTGTATTCCTCAGGCCAAAGGTGCGTGGAGAATAATTAACGCGGGATTCTAGTACTACAGCCAATCAAATTTCTAGAGTTATATATATATATATATATATTTATAACATATTCCTGAGTTCCTATCAAACAATCTTTAAACGCGTTGAAAGAAACAAATTTTAATTATCGGGGTCGAAATTTTCTACTTCAAGATCTCTGAACTTTCTCATGTCAAACCTGTAGCTGTTAAAAGCAAAAATGATTTTCGATTTGTATTCCTTCGTTGACTGTATGGAAGCCAAATTGGACAATCTCACGCGCATTATTTTTTAGCTGTTTTGAAGGCATGAATACTCTTTCAAGAATAAAATTTATTGTTCTCATTAATGGCCTTTGGCTTATTATATGACTTCTTTCGTATATTTACATCTTTAAACTTTTCATTTGTAAATTAGTTTTCACCTTTTTATATTAATTGTTCTAATTTATGTGCTTGTCCGTAACATAGGAGTATTGATTCTTCACATAATGTTTATATATCTTTGACTTTTTCCTATCTAAATCAATTTTTTCCCTTGAGAATGTCCCCTGATGATTGACCAGATCAATGTCACGATATTTCTATATAAACATATCAGCTTTTCTTGCTGAGGCAGAGTCCTGAGATTCCGAGCCTAATTAGCAAAATTCAAAACCAGTTTCATGGAGCCACAAAAGATGAAGGTTGAGTTGGTGTCGAAACAAACCATAAGGCCATCTTCCCCAACACCGCAAAACCTTAGAACTTACAAGCTGTCTTTCATCGACCAGATTGCTCCTATATTTCACACTCGAATGCTCTTCTTGTATCCCAATATTGAGAACAAGTTTGCCAACGATGGGTTCCAGAGGCTAAAGACGTCCTTGTCTGAGACTCTAACCCACTTCTATCCACTGGCAGGTAGAGTCAAAGACAACAAAGTAATCGAATGTAACGATGAAGGCGTTGAGTTTTGCGAGGCTCGTGTCCACGGCTTCGTCTCCGACATCCTTAAACACCCCGATGCCGACTCAGCACACCAGTTTGTGCCTGTGGATGATGCCCATTTGGGAAGTGGGTTTTTAGTGAAAGTTCAAGGGAATTTGTTTAACTGTGGAGGTTTGGCTATTGGTGTGTCCTTTTCTCACAAGATTGCCGATGCTTCAACAATTGGCTCCTTCATTAAGGCATGGTCTTGTATAGCTGTTGGGAGTATGACTGAGTTGATGCTTCCGAAGTACGTTATGGAATCTCATTTCCCTTCTATGGAGTTTTCAGATGATCTACCACCTTTAGAGTTCAAACCCTCCTTCAATTGCATCACAAGAAGGTACTGATGTACAGGCAACTTTTCTTTTCAGTTCTTTTTTTTTTTTTTTTAACTTGAGGTAATTTGTTCGAAAAGTTCAAATCTTGAATTAGACAATTCTGATCCCGAAGAATCAAAACTTGTTTGTTTTTTACACGTACGGCAGAGAATCTTGTTTTTGTTATAGAAAGTTATATATTTCTAAGTTGTTTGTTTTACCCTCCATAAACAAATATCAAAAGTCTTCCTTGATCGATGTAGAAAGTCTTCCCTAAAGTATAGTGGTATTTACATTGTAAAGGATCTTGCTTTTGTTGTAGAAAGAGGATCTCAAGGGACTAAGAAATATATATATATATATATATAACTTTAGATATTCGATTAGATGTATCAACACTACCTCTGGTCTAAGTAGTTGGAGTTTGCTTTGCTCTTAAATGAAAGATTTCTTAATCCACTTTATAGCTTTATCACTATGTCGGAAATTTTGGTTTCATTTAAGATAACTAAACTTAAGATATTTGATTAGATGTATAAACACTCCCTCTGCTCTAAGTAGTTGGAGTTTGCTTTGCTCTTAAATGCAATATTTCTTAATCCACTTATGGCTTTATCACTACGTAGGAAATTTTGGTTTCATTTAAGATAACTAAAAAAACAATGACCTTCAACCAACATGTTTGATTTGTGCGTACGTTAGGTACGTGTTTGAATCCTCAGATATCACAAAATTGAAGGCCAAAGCTTCAAGCAAACTAGTGGAGCAACCAACTAGAGTGGAAGCAATACTGGGACTAATATGGAAATGTGCAGCAATAGCTTCAAGAACAAACCTAGGAACAATCAAAAGACCATCCAAAGTAGGCCAAGCAATAAATATTCGGAAAAGGACAAGCCCACCTTTACCTGAGACCTCTGTTGGAAACTGCTTAGGTAACTTCATAGCAGAAACAGAAGAGAGCAATGAAAGTAAAGACATACTGGACTTACAAACGTTGGTTGTTCAGTTAAGGAAAGCTCTTGAACTATTCTCAAAGGAGCGTGCTCATAAACTTGGAGATAAAAGTAACGCTTTCTCAATACTAAGTGAGGGGTGGAAGGACGTAGAATTGGCGTACAAAGAGGGCATAGATTTCTATATGTGCACGAGTTGGTGTCGTTTTGGGTTTTATGAGGCAGATTTTGGATGGGGAAAGCCCAAGTGGGTGAGTATTCCTTCTTTGAAGATAAAGAATACTATTTATTTGATGGAAACGAGTGATGGAAAAGGAATCGAAGCTTGGGTCACTTTGAGTGAACAGGATATGGCCTTGATGGAGTGTAATAATGAATTGCTTGAATTTGCGTCCTTGAATCCAACTATCATGGAAAATAATGTAAGCTAAGGTATTGAGCAGCATATAGTTTGTCCTTTCTCTTCTGTATGTTGCTGTTTTTATGTTGTGTACATCTTTTGAATTTTCATTATGTAAGTTATGTTGCATTGGCTTGTGGAATTGTATGGATGTTCTTTTTTCAATAAGGTCTCATTCCAGGTCTGTACTTTTAATGTATTTTGGTTTTGATTCTTGTACTTTTTTCCGTTGCTTTTGTCCTTGTACTCTACACCATCCAAAATGCTGGCCTCTATGGTTTCATAACGGCTTAAATATGATATTAACAATGTAGCTAGACTGATATGGATTGCTAACTATGATTGATGTATTCTGAATATGCAAGGACCCAAATTGGAATTCACTGGAAGTATAGTGACTAAAACTCATGCTAAGAACCTGAATATTAATTAAACATTTGATTTTCAACATTTGAATTATTGCCGCATGTGATGTGCAAAGTTGATGAGTGAAGGACGGACCGTTAGTCGCCTTAGGTCCACTTTATAAATTAACCGAATTAATGTAATATAGTTACAATCCGGGTCGTATTCACTTTGAGGAGCCGAAAAATTAAATTCAATCCTAGTAAAGAAATGTAAGCAACCTAAACTAAAAAGAAATATATTAATTTGAGGAACTTCTAGCTAAATGTTATAAATTAAATTGAAATTAAAATACATATTTTTGATATTTTTATGTGAAAAAGATTAAAACGAATGATGGTGAAGGAAATGAAAAATGAAACACACAAATAAACAATGATAATAATCAATCCTCCAATTCAACAACACAGGCAATCATCGCTTCAATAGATACAGGAGTTAAAATAATGAATTAAGAATTATAATTAAGCTTTAATCCAACAACCGAGCCATCTCGAATTGCTACAAAATAATTTCCAAAATTCCAACTTACTAACTGCAACCAGAATAACAAAATGGAATTAAGGGTGATAAAAACCAATGCTTAATTGTAACTCTTAAATTCAAAATAACAAAAATTAAAGTTAGCAAGAAATAATATGATCCAAGATTCTAAGCTACCTTAGAAAATCACAATATACTAACTCCAAAATCAATACAAATGTTATACCACAACATTATAATTGAAATTGAAGCTATAATCAATCCAATATCAAATGCTAAACAATAATCCAGTCCCAATAATCTCCAAATGTAATCAGATTAAACAATACAAATTATTCCAATAATTAGAAAAACTATCCTAAGACCTAGGAATTGTTAAACAATTAATGGATAGGTAATTAAAGTAACTAAAACTCCCCTTTGAAGACCCAAGCTCCTGCCATTGTTGTTGAATCAGAGAATCAGAGAATGCTAGCCACGGTTTGACATTAAGAATGCCAAAATAAACTCCCTATCAAGAGCTGCCATGGAGGAAGAAAACTGAGAGGGTTGAAGATGAAATGGGAGGAATTGATGATATTGTGGAAGGAGAGTGAGAGGGATGGAGAGTGAAGGTGGTGTGGTGAAGATAAAAAAAAATGGGGAAGAGCTTCTGCAGAACTGCCGCTGGCTGTGCAAAGAAGTCTAATGGTTAGGAAGATAAAAAATGAAGGTGATGGAGATGGTGACAATGGAGAAGAGTTTTTGGATGGAGGAAGGGAAGAATGATGAAAAATGGATGAAGAATGAGCTATGGAGATGCGCCGTCGCTGCTGTTTGAAGATGGGTCTCTGTGCCCCCTCCTTTCCGCTGGAACTGATAATAATAACCTAAAAAAAACTGATGCGGAAGAAGAAAAACGATGCTGTGCGCTTTGGTCCTTGGGCGGTATTTCTAAATTTCGGGTCCTTCTCTGACATTAGTTTTGGTCCTTCTCTGACATTTCTGAATTTCGTATATGCATTGGTTCTGGTCCTTCTATGACATTTTTGAATTCCAGGTCCTTCTCTGCCCTAAATTTGGGTCTTGAAATGCCTTTCCTTTTTTTTTCCTTTTCTTTCTTTCTTTGTTTTTTTTTTGAATTTATCTTTTGATCCCAAATTCTTTCAAGGGTACCTACAATGAAAATTGACATTGAGTAGCATCAAAAGTCATAAAAATCAATTGTTTAACAAATAATTAGCTTTAATTTCATATAATTGCATTTAATCATAATTAATACAATTAAACTCAATAAAAGCCCAGAGATAGCACTAAAATCCCTTGAAATGCTACAAATTCATTTGATAAAATCTTATTAATTCAATGAGGGAGAACCTCTTGATGTGAATTATTATTGTATAAACGACATATAAACATGTGGTTTGTTTTTGCATAATTGTCAATTATATATATATGACTATCTGATAAATTGTGATTTCTACAGAGATTTTTGAATTTCACCCTCCCTTTCAACAAAATATAGCATAAGCGGATAGCTCAAAATGTAAGGAAGTGGTGATAAGGGAAGTATAGAAGATGAGAATGATGGATAATGAAGAGAAAGATGGAAAAACCCCTTTATATATAATTTTAATTTAATTATTAGCTAAGGATTTATTTTGATATAAGCTTGGATGGCTTAAATGGTTATGTATATATGATTGTATAAATTATGTTTATAGTAATATGAAACATAAGGTAGCTGTGAGGGGAATGTCTTCCCATAAAGTAAGGTAAGTGTTATCCTTGACGGGTAACATATAGAGGATTATAAGCTAACAAGTAGATGAACCTAGAGAATGATTTCAAAGGAAAAACTGTTTTCAATCTACAACTACAAAGTGAAAATTCAGGATCAAATATGGTTCGGTGGATCTTTTATGGAAAACATACTTATATAAAAGTTGATTTAAGAAGTTTAAACTTTTTCGGAAAATCCCATTTTAACAAATTAGGTGAAAGGGTATTTTATATATAAAAAAAAAAAGAAGGCAGGACTCTTTTGCCTAGATTAACTACATTTATGAGTTAAAAGGATTTAGAATGGGCAAGATTAAAGAGATGGTGTGCTATAGAATGAGAATTTTGAAAATTAATTTTTTTAAAATTAGAAATTGATTCTTTTAACTTCAAGGATGATATTTGGATCCTAGAATTATTTCTCCGCTTGTATTTGATAACATTCAAATAATCTCCTCTCATAATGCTTTTAATGACTAAATGTGCTAGTTAGGCCTATTCAAAAAAAACTCTATCTAGGTAAACCTTGTTCAACCTAAAAAAAATCCAATCTAGTCCAGCTTGGCAAAAAGTAGCATGAACAGAAAGTAGAATGGACCAAACCAATCCGATCATTGAGTCGGATCAGATTTCGGGTTGACACTTCAGACTAGATGGTTGGCCTAACACTTCAAACCAGATGGTTTGGTTTGACCCGGACCTACATTTATTTTTTTAAAATGTTTTTTTGAAAGCCCCAATCTCTCTCTCACTTTTTCTTTGTCCTTATCCCCTCTTGCCTCCTCATTTCAACCTTTCCACCGAAACATCCCATAGACCCATCTAGTCATCTACCTCCTCTAGATAATCAATTATTCACTTCCTCCCCACAGCCTTACTCATCATTCTAGTTTAAGCTCCTCTTCTTCTCTATTTTGCCCCTCCATCAGTTCCTTCTGCTCCCTCTTCTCTCCAATATCTCATATCTCAAAATCAGCTTCATCTTAGATCTCAAATATTTAGTTCGACTCATCCGAGGGCATGCTGTTAATCACCATAAAAAATTCTTGGTCCTTCATGCATCTCAAATCTTGTTGTGAAGAGCAAGGAGAGAGATGGTTTAATCACCAAAAAAAGAAAATTCTTCGTCAAGAGGAAGGAGAGAGATGGTTTTGCAGTTACAAATGGGTTCTTTTGCCTTGGGTTAGGTTATTGTGATTTTCTAAAAACCCTTTTGCTCAATTTTTTTTAAAGTTAGTTGGACCAACCCAGAAGTCTAGTATAGCCCAATCCAGTCTAGGTAGGTGTCAGGTTCTGTTTAGGTCAAACAATACCACAGACTAATTTTTTTTTAACCCGATGCTATTTTAGACAAGACATCATGTTGGGGTGTAACCCAGTCTTTGCACACCCCTTATGCTAGTCTAGGATTTAAAAAGTATTTGTAAAAGTTTTCTCAAATCAAGAATAAGTATTTAATTTCATTAATTGCTCAATATTTTGTTATAATTAATAAAACCCAATTGTCAAGCTCCAATTTTGATATTACTATGCAAGGCTAACAGATATATTTCTATTTTGAACAAAGCTATCTAGCCATCATGCAAACTTCAAGTTTTTACACAAGCTTACTCAAGTTTTAAACTGAACCTAGCCCTCGCAAACATCAATTAAGTGAAAAAAAAAACATCTACATGGTGACTTATCATTTAATAGCACGAAGCAGAGAGTAAAATAAACACACATATATACATCATTAATCTCAAAAAGAAAAAAAGAGGAGTAATCATGTGTTAATCCATACAATGATTCAAAATAATCCTAGAATAAGTTTACTAGCCTCTTATATTCTCAAGAGAGCCAAAAAATATATATATAATAATCATGCCCATAACATAAAATGAGAAAGGAAAGGGAAGAAGAATAAGCAAAGCCAAAGAAATTGAATTTAAATCTCTTCAAAGCTTCAATTCTTTGCTCTCAAGCCTTCCAACCTCCAAAGCCTAGCATAGCTTAGTTCCAAGAACCCTTTGGAAGTGAAGAATGATGGCTAGGGACGAGTTTGAGCGAGTATAAATCCGTGATTTCGTGTCCAATAATAAAACACACGCTTCAATAATTCACTGTTGGCTGCAACCAAAGCTTGTTTTGGCCGTGGCCAATTATTCTCTGTTTGATGTTGGCTGGAGCCAATGGATCTATTGGTTGGAGCTACTTCTCTCTATTTTGCCTTTGCTGGGGCCAAAGAATGTGTTGGCTGAAGCCAAAACTTTACTTTTTCGTGTTTCTCTTTTCTTACATTTCCATGGTATTTTGAATTCCGAATCTTCTTTCCAAGATCTTGGGCATTGACTTTAGCTTCAAGTGTGGCTCAAATGACATGTTCAACAACCTAACAAAACAAGAAAATTTATAAAAGACAGAGTTGATAAAATGGGGTAACATATTCAAATTTAAACCAAGAGCTCTATCCCTTTAACCCAAGTTTCAGGCACATCTTCCTATCATTCATATCTCCAAATATGTTTGAATTCACCAAAAATATAAGAAACTAAAGGAAAATGTGCTGAAATGGTATGAATTTTATAGGGTTATCAAATAAAATCGATTTTCATGTTTGACTGCATGAATTGAGATGTTAGAAATGAAATTTTAAGATTGAAAATTGATTTTGTTCATAAAAATATATTTCTTTGTCCTTTGAAACGTGTTTACGTTGCTTTTTCTCATAGGGTTAAACCCACTCTAAGTCTTTGTATCCTTAATGAGTTTTTGTTTTGATATCTACAAGTAAACCATGTTAGCTTTAACAACGAAGTTTTTCTCAGGCCACCTGATACCATTAAGGTTTCATACATGCAAAAATATTCATAATCGTTAAAAAACAGAATTCTTCCGTAGCCGTTAACTGGGTTTAACATCTGTCACTTTATTGAAAGGTGGCCTGTATGATGTTCTCCTGGAATTCTCCATTATTCGACCTTTTTAAAGATGTTTCTGGCAACAGTACGCTCCATCATTCTCCAATATTAGAGACGCAACTTACCTCCTCCCAGTCCATTAATTTGCATCAAACGTGGTAGGTGGCAATTGCAATGAAGATGCGACTTAACTCCATCCTTCTACTCCTCCATTAAAGACAAAATTGAAAGTGAAGAAGCAGTGACATAATTGAAGAAGAAGCGCAGTGAGTGGGATATTGACCTCCATCAAAGATGCAATGCTTCTGAGCTTGGAGTCCATTAATCTTCATCGAGGAAGCAATAAGAAGCACCAAAAATGAAAAAGCAGTAATAATAAGCACCCAAAGTGAAAGAGCAAGGAGCAAGAGATGTCTTCTTGAACAATATGGTTGATGTCGTCAACGTCATCTTCTACCAGATGAAGTGCGTAGCAGTATAGGGACAATGGGATCAAAAGAAGATAAGGCAGGCATGAGTATGGAATTAGAAGGTGTGTGAATGGAGTTGAAGTGGGGGCTTCAGAGTTCGAAGATAAGGTTTTGTTTAGCATGACGGATGAGCCATTGAGAACAAGAGCAAGAGTGATGACTTGTTCCGATAGCCACACACTTGTCCTAGATTCACAGAAAGTCTTATTATATTTCTTCCCATGTTGCTAACTATCACAGCAAGAGAGAGAGAGAGAGAGAGAGCTTGAAGTTGGCAGAACAAGCGAGTACACTAGCGGATCCCACCATTAAAAGAACCAATTAGTAATTGACGGTGATGGCTTATGAGACCCTTTTATACATTTTCACACGTGCCTCTTAGAAAAAACTTCATTGTTAAAATTGCATCATTAATCAAAATTTGTACTTGAAATTGATTGCATAAAATTTATTTAGCCTTTAAACTACGCAAAGTGAATTTGTCCAAAAAAAAACTACGCAAAGTGCCCTTTACCAATCACATGAAAAAAAAAAGATAAATGAAAATAATAAATAAGAGAAAATTGATGAAAACAAATTATTTGTTTCCATGGGAGGACTTGGCCTACAATCAAAACCTAAGGCCCGCACAGAAATCAAGATATTGGAATTGAACTTGTCAATTATGTTATGGCCGGAGTCCTACTTAATAGGACAGAAAATTAACAAAAAAAGGAGTAATAAGAGATTAGAAAAACATTTACTGTTGAGATGTTTTTAATTTTCGTCTTGTCTTGGTAACGTACTTTCAGTTTTCCTTAATTATACTTAAAACCATTAATTTAGATCAAGTTCTTATTTGTAAATAGGTACTAAATACCACAATATTAAACTTCAATTACCAAAATCAAGATTCAATTAAATTGTAAGAGTCAATAATTGATATGAACCCTGATTTGCTTGTTTTTTATTCAGTATAAAATATATAATTAGGAAATAATTGACCGAAGAAATTTGATTAGTTGAGGATCCATGGAAACAAATACAGTTGATAATATTGTGGTCAAATATTGGAGCAGCATATATCAAATAATTACGTCAAGAAAATGCTCCTTTTCAAATGTATGTGTTGTAAAGTTTACCTCTTTCCCTCCATAAAAAATTATATATTATTTCATGTTCTTCATATAAAATCCAGTCAACAAACTAGAGAAAATAAATAAGTTGAATAAATTACTTTAAAGTATTTATATTTATTATTTTTTCTAAATTAATTTTTCTAATTTATAAAGTGATATATTATCTAATGATATACATAAGTATTACAGAAATATCATGTAAGATATGCTACAATAAAATAATTTATTTAATTTCATAATATACCTAAATTAGTCATCAATTGGGTATATTGCTAAGTTCATTAGCATGGATCAAACATTGTTAGGTACGTCACTACCAAAAAAAAAATTGACTTTCAGCTGCGAATTTTATAAAAAGTCACCGCTAAAAGACTTTTGTCGCCTTTGACATAGTGATTTTTGCTGAAAATATTGGTGGTGACAAAAATAAGTCACAACTGAAAGTCTTTTAAGCGGCGACAAAAAGTCACCGCGAAGGTCAATAACAACTTTTTTTTATTACCGCTAATACTTTCATAATTATTAAAAAAATAATAACTACTCTAATGACTCTACATCATCACCGGCTGGTCGAAGCCAGTAACCGAAAACTGTCACATCACCACCAGCCCCTGCACACTACGCGTGACGACATATATGCCACCTTACCTACGCTACATGTCGCCAGCTAATAAATTTAAAAGATTGCCTTCTCTAAAAATCGAACCTCCAACCATTTAGATACGAATGTAAGCTTTTGTCAATTGAGCTATAATGACGTTGTATACTTTAAACGTATATTTAAATATATGTAATATTCTGCTACATAATAAATTATAGACATTTATATATACATTTATATATATTTATAAATATATCTATATATATACGATATATAATATTATTAGAAACTAAAAGTAATTGAATGATAATTTAACATATTTGTTTATTATTTTATATATTTGCATTTTATTTTATATATAGTATATTATTGATTGAATAATAATTTTTATATACTTATATAATTATTAATTTCATAATTTTATATTAGAAAAATATTATTTTTAGGTAAAAATATTATTTTCAATAAAAAGATTTACAAATAAATTTACCTTTAGCAGCGACACAAAAAGTCACTACTGAAAGTCTTACATTTGGCAACGCTCAAAAAAATTTTCGCTAAAAGCATGGCCTTTATTGGAAACAGAAAAAGTCACTGCTGAATGTGTCACCTTCAACAGGGACAGAAAAAATCGTCATTGAAAATGTCATTTCGCAATCAAAAGTATGAATTTTAACCCCGACTCATAAAGTCGCCACTTAAGGGTAGACTTTCAGGGAATTTTTTCTGTGACAGCTAATAGTGGTGGCTGAAAATCTTTTTTTTTTTTTTTGTGATTCCTCAAAGTTGACAAAACTAACGGCTGAAGCTGCGAGCAAAATGGTTTAAAAGCCAACAAGAGTGGAGGCAGTTTTAGCCCTAATTTGGAAATGTGCCACACCAGCTTCGAGAACAAACTTAGGAATAACCAAAAGACCCTCCATTGCATTACAAGTTGTAAACATTCGTAAAAGGACTAGCCCACCGTTACCTCAAACCTATGTAGGAAACTTTGTAGGTGACATTAACGCAAAACCAACAGAAGAGTTTAATGATTGTGATGTGAACTTACAAGCACCAGTAATGTTAGAAATTTTTAAAATAAAGAGATGTATTTTTTCAAAGGAAGAGATGCAATGCCCTTAGAAAATACTACCATTTGTTTGAAGGGTTGTGTAGGGAGTTATAATTCTAAAGTCATGTATCCCTACATGTTATAAAGATGTAACTCTTCATAGAAAAGTCATTAGTTGTGACTTTTTATTGAAGTTGTATGGTTGTGACTTTTAATTGTAAAGACATTACTTCAAAGGGTACCACTTCAAGGTATCTCTCTACACTCTATAAATACCCTCCCCATCACTCCATTTGGACATACAATTTTCACACAACAAGATCAAACTCATTGTCTTTCTCTTTGAGTGCACACATAGAAAAAGCCAAACTATCACTTTGTAAAAGCCTTTGTTGTCTTGGCTTGAGTGTTGGGAGTGCAATCCATACTTAAGGGTCTCTATTGTATCCTGCAGGAAATTCATCGATTAACCCAACTTGCACCTTGTAATATAAGAATAGGTGGGGGTGAATTAAGCCTAAAGGAAAGTGTTGCCCACTCCTTGGAGACTTTGTGCACAACTTTCTTCTTCATCTCTTCTTCTTGTCCTTTTCAGAGAGCCATTCCCACCAACAGTCTTTAGGCTTAATTCTAAATACAAATGGCTTCTTTGAAGGAGTTGACTACAAATTTCGTGAAGTTAGAAAAGTTTGAAGGAGGCAACTTCTTAAGATGGCAGAGGAAGATGAAGTTTCTTCTCACAACTCTAAATATGGCTTATGTCCTCACCACTTCCGAGCCGTAAGAGCGAGAAAATGAAACTATTGCTGATATTAGAGAGAGACAAAAATGGGAGAATGACGATTTCATCTGCACCGGACATATCCTCAATGGGCTCTGCGACGCTTTGTTTGATATCTATCAAGATTCAGTGTTTGCAAAGGATCTTTGGGACAAATTTGAGACAAGGTACATGCAGGAAGACGCAACAAGTAAGAATTTTCTTATTTCTCGTTTCAATAACTATAAAATGATTGATGGAAAATCTGTCATGGAACAATTGCATGAGGTAGAACATATTTTGAATAATTTTAAACAACACAAAATGAATATGGATGAGTCTATTGTTGTCTCCTCAATCATAGACAAACTTCCTCCTTCTTGGAAAGACTTCAAAAAGAGTCTTAAACACAAGAAAGAAGATATCACTCTTAAACAGTTAGGAAACCATCTTCGCTTAGAAGAAGAATATCAAAAGCAAGATGGGGCAAAAGATGCAACTGCTCATGAGAAATTCCACATAGTGGAGGAAGGGCAGTCCCATAAGACATCAATGAAAAGAGGGAAGGAGAATGACAAATCTTAGGTGCAGCATGGCCACAAAAGTAAGAAAAACAAAGGTATTTGTTTCTTTTGTTGAAAAACATGATATTACAAAAAGAAATGTTGTTTCTTCAAAAAGAAGAAAGAGAAAGAAAACAATACATCCACAAAAGTTGACAATCTTGTGGCTATGATTTCTGAGATTCACTTAGTTGATAATGATGAGTCATGGTGGGTGGACTCCGGTGCAACTAGCCATGTGTGTAAGAACAAGGCCTTCTTCAAGACATTCAAAGAAGAAGAAGGAGATATGCTTTACATGGGAAATGTTTCAAGTGTTCAAGTCAAGGGCAAGGGGACTGTGGAAATTGAATTTACTTCTGGAAAAACATTCACATTAAGAGATGTATATTATGTGCCAGAAGTTAGGAAGAATTTAATTTCTATACCAATACTTAAAAAGTTTCGGTTTAAGTCTGTATTTGAGGGAGACAAGTTTGTTCTCACTAAGGGTGGAATGTTTATTGGCAAAGGGTATTTCTGTGAAAACATGTTCAAGTGTAATGTTGCTAAAATTAATAATAATATTTATAGTTTTGCTTATATTGTTAACTCTTGTAATATGTGGCATTATCGTTTGGGTCATGTTAATTTTGGAAAATTAAATGATATAATGAATCTTGAATTAATTCCAAAATCTATTAGTAATAATGAGTCTTGCACTACATGTATGAAGACTAAAATAACAAGACAATCTTTCCCTAGAGTAGAAAGAAGTTCAAGAATATTAGAATTGATTCATTCTGATGTTTGTGATTTGCATGGTTGGCCTACAATAGGTGGTAAAAAATATTTTGTGACTTTTATCGATGATTACACAAGATATTGTTATGTCTATTTAATGAATTCAAAGGATGAAGTTCTAGACAAATTTAAAATCTTTAAATCTGAAGTGAAAATTCAACGTGAAACCTTTATTAAATGTATTAGGACAAATAGAGGGGGAGAATATTATGATCCAAAATATTTTGAATCTGTAGGTATAATACATCAAGTAACTACCCCTTATTCTCCACAACAAAATGGTATAGCCGAAAGGAAAAATAGTGTTCTTGTAGAAATGGTAAATGTCATGTTATCTTACTCTGGTTTGTCTAGTGGATATTGGGGTAAAGCTTTACTAACATCATGTCATATATTAAATAGAGTTCCTAATAAAAGAAATAAAATAACCCCATATGAATTATGGAAGAAAAGAAAACCCAATCTCAGTTATTTGAGAGTTTGGGGATGCAGAGCAATAGTTAAAGTTCCAGAACCCAAAAGAAAGAAATTGGGTGAAAGGGGAATTGAATGTATCTTTACAAGATATGCTGAAAATATTAAGGCATATCGGTTTTTGGTAATTGAACCAAATGATTCGTATCCTATCAATAAAGTAATTGAGTCAAGGGATGTAATTTTCCAAGAAGAAAGGTTTAATTCAATTTCAAAACCCAATGATATTTCTTTTTCAAATAGGAAGGAAAATCTATAGGAAAAAGTTTCTAGTGAAAACACCATAGAAGAAATAGAACTTAGAAAAAGTAAAAGGGTTAGGGCAAAAACTTATGGTTCAGATGTCTTCATGTTTCTTGTTGAGGGGACTAGAGAAGAGGTTGAAAATTATCTACCTATTTGTTTTAATTTAGAACATGATCCTAAAACATTTGAAGAGGCTATGAAGTCTCAGGATGCTGCATTCTGGAAAGAGGCTATACAAGATGAAATGGATTCAATAATAGGAAATAGAACTTGGAAACTAGTAAACCTCCCTCCTGGTTCTAAACCTATTGATTGTAAATAGATTTTCAAAAAGAAATTAAAAGTAGATGGATCTATAGATAAATTTAAGGCTAGGTTGGTTGCTAAGGGATTTACACAAAAAGAAGGAATAGAGTATTTTGATACATATGCACTGGTTGCAAGAATTTCCACCATTAGAGTGCTTATAGCACTTGCTTCAATATATAATCTTGTAATCCATTAAATGGATGTCAAAACAGCTTTCCTTAACGGAGAACTACAAGAAGAGATGTATATGACACAACCGGAAGGGTTTGTAGTTCCTGGTCAAGAACACAAAGTGTGTAAATTAGTTAAGTCTCTTTATGGACTTAAGCAAGCTCCTAAGCAATGGCATAAAAAATTTGATGAAGTAATTCTAGCAAATGGATATAAAATCAATGAATCTGACAAATGTGTTTATAGTAAGTTTCAAAATAGAAAAGGTATCATGATTTGCTTATATGTGGATGACATGTTAATTTTTGTTACTGATATGGATGAAGTAAATAAAACAAAGAAATTATTGTCTGAACATTTTGACATGAAAGATATGGGAGAAGCAGATGTCATACTAGGAATCAAAATTATTAGCAATAACAATTGTCTTGGTCTTTCTCAATCTCATTACATTGAAAAGATATTAAAGAAATTTAGTTGTCTTGATTGTTGTCTTGTTTCTACTCCATTTGATTCTAGCATAATGTTAGTACCAAATAAAGGTTGTCCAGTGAGACAACATGAATCTTCAAAGATAATTTGATGCTTGATGTATGCTATGACATGTACAAGACCAGACATAGCATATGCTGTAGGAAGATTAAGCAGGTACACAAGCAGTCCAAGTGAAATCCATTAGCAAGCCATGAAAAGAGTACTGAAGTACTTAAAAGGAACAATTAACTATAATTTGATCTATAGTGGTAACCCTTCAATTTTACAAGGATATACAGATGCCAGTTGGATAACTTACTTAGAGGATCATGCTTCCACAAGTGGATGGGTCTACACCTTTGGTGGGGGTGCTGTATCTTAGGGATCAAATTAACAGACTTGCATTGCTGACTCAGCCATAGACTCTGAGTTTATAGCATTAGTTGCAAGTAGTAAGGAAGCAGAGTGGCTTAGAAACTTATTACTTGAAATTCCTATATGGTCTAAGTCAATGGCACCGATATCTATCAATTGTGATAGTCAGTCTACTCTTGCAAGGGCTTATAGCCAAGTTTATAATGGAAAGTCATGACATATTGGCCTTAGACATAGCTATATAAAGGATTTAATTTTAAATGGAGTAATCTCCATAAGTTACATAAGATCTGATTTAAATCTTGCAGATCCTTTGACGAAAGGTCTGACAAGGGATATGGTGTTAAAAACATCAAAGGGGATGGGTTTGAAGCCCTATAAACCTTAGTCACCAATAGTGGAAACCCAACTCATACTTGACTATCATATCAAGTCTTGAGTTCAATGGTAAAAGTATGTTATCAAAGTGATTGCAAGTACTTAACATTTTTGTACATCCCAAGGTTGAAAAGTGCATGGTAACCATGTGATTAAAAGGGAAAGGTTGAGCATTAATTTAGCTCTTAATAGAATTGTAAGCATATATTTGCTGGAGCAACTATCATGGTGCTGCTCTTGATGGAGTCTACCTAAAAGAGAGTGAAGTGAGGTCACTTCTAAGAGTCGAAGGGCTTGACTTTGAAAGCTCTCATGAAAAAGATACGGACACAAGGCCATAAACGTGTCGTTTAAAGTGGCATACAATGGTCCGAGATCTCATGCGTAATTCACGCACACCTGTTCATATGGGATAATTGGTTCAAAGCTTAGTCTACCACATTATTTTGGATGGGTGAAACCGTGTCTTACTTAGGTAAAAGTTCAAATCCTCGAGATACCTTTACTGACAACATGAGATTTCCGAAGTGATAAGAGTTTTGATCATTTTAAAATGGTGGGGGATTGTTAGAAATTTTTAAAATAAAGAGATGTATTTTTTCAAAGGAAGAGATGCAATGCCCTTAGAAAATACTACCATTTGTTTGAAGGGTTGTGTAGGGAGTTATAATTCTAAAGTCATGTATCCATACATGTTATAAAGATGTAACTCTTCATGGAAAAGTCATTAGTTGTGACTTTTTATTGAAGTGGTATGGTTGTGACTTTTAATTGAAAAAACATTACTTCAAAGGGTACCACTTCAAGGTATCTCTCTACACTCTATAAATACCCTCCCCATCACTCCATTTGGACATACAATTTTCACACAACAAGATCAAACTCATTGTCTTTCTCTTTGAGTGCACACATAGAAAAAGCCAAACTATCACTTTGTAAAAGCCTTTGTTGTCTTGGCTTGAGTGTTGGGAGTGCAATCCATACTTAAGGGTCTCTATTGTATCCTGCAGGAAATTCATCGATTAACCCAACTTGCACCTTGTAATATAAGAATAGGTGGGGGTGAATTAAGCCTAAAGGAAAGTGTTGCCCACTCCTTGGAGACTTTGTGCACAACTTTTTTCTTCATCTCTTCTTCTTGTCCTTTTCAGAGAGTCATTCCCACCAACAAGTAATTCATCTAAGGGAAGGTCTAGAATATTGCTCCAAGTTTCATATCCCGAAACTCCACCAAGAAAATGCTTTCAAGCGCTAGTTTAATGATAGTGATGTGAACTTACAAGTGCTAGTATTGTAAGGGATTGAAGGACATGGAACTGATGTATAAAGAGTATATGGATTTCTATATTTGTTCGCTGGTGTCATTTTGGATTTTATGAAGCAGATTTTGGATGGGAAAAACCCAAGTGGGTAAGTATTTCTTCTGTGAAGATAAAGAATTATGTTGTTCTGATGGATACGAGAGATGGAGAAGGATTAGAAGCATTGGTGACTTTGACTGAGCAAGATATAGCCTTGATGGGGAGAAACCATGAATTGCTTCAATTTGCATCCTTGAATCCAATTATCATTTAAGATTCAAAGTAGATATATTGCCATATAGTTTGTCCCCTCTTAGTATGTTGTTGTTTTGCGTTCAATGTATCATCATCATTTCAGTTATCATGTTATGTTGGGGTTCTGTAAAATTTCTTCATTTCCACAAATTCTTGGTTCAGGATGATTATGTTGAGAAAAAAAGTACCATATTAGTCACTTGTGGTTCTGCTTTGAAGTGACTGCAAAATGTAACTACAAAAAATCTGACTTTTATGGTAACAACAGTCACCACTACAAGTCATTGTCCTAGTGACACTACAAAAGAAATATGTATTAGTGGTGGTTCCTTTGTAGCAGTTGAAGAAAAATGCTGCAAGTTGAGAATTTTGTAACAGCTTTTTGGGAAACTTACTACAAATCTGCAACCCTTTAACTTAGGGAGCCTATGATAGAACTTAGTAGTGGACTTTTGTAGTGGGTGGTCAAAATTAAACTAATCGCTACAAATTTGCCTACACTTTGTCGCCAGGTGGTGCAAAGCTAGTGCCAACTCTGCAGCCATCAGTCAAACATAACCGTTGGAAGAAACAAAATGTCATGATTTGCATCACACTTGGCAGCGATTCCAACAGCTGCTACAAATTTTCATGTTGACCGAGGGGACCTTTCTAATTGTGATAAAGCTTTGTAGTGGTTTTGGGACAACCGTTATAAAGTTTGTGGCTACATTATGATTTGTAGCACTTTTTGTAGAAATTTTAAAGAGAATCGCTACTAATTCCATATCAATATAAACAGCGGTTCCACATTTTATTACTTTTGGAAATTTGGAGACATGAGCAATTGAGAAGTTCCATCTTCCTTTCAATCCAAAAAATTTCTACGAGTTCATTTTCAGTGAGACACTCCAAGTTAGTATGTAATTTATTTTGAATTAAAATTTTTTTGTAAGATATTGAACTTTAAATTTTAATTGAATATATATGTTATATGATGGGTCACTAGAAATTTTTGTCTGGAAGATCATTGATATATCTTATCTTTTTAGTTGTAATAATTTAGCAAAAATCGATGGAAGGATATTTCCAACCTATAGAGAGATAAGAAAAAACCCTCTACTCGGTGAATAAGTTTAATTTTATCATTATATGATCCGTTTTGCTACTCATATTTGGGATGAGGCAGTCCAAAGGGAAGGCATAAGAGCAACCTATGGAGAGATGCATGGGTGGCCACCTGCAGGTATAATGATGAGACTCCAGTGTTCCAGTAGAATGAGGAAATTATTGTAAATAATTGAATCAAATGTTGTTTGAATTTTATTTTATTTTATTTAAAGAAGTTAATGTTTTTATATGTATAATTTGTTATTTAATATTATGGAAGTTAATGTTTTTAAATAATTTCTCAAGTAAAGATTCAACAAACTGATGTTAAACTTGGGGAGTCTCAAAGGTCAGGTATGACCCCACCACCTTACTCAAAGCCACCCTCAAAGGATGTGAGCATCCCTGGTGAATTTAGGGATATGATTTTAAAGCGATCAAAATGGTAATTTACGAGGGAGCAAATTTGAAGGCGACACATCACAATTTGTTGTTGTGTGCCAAGCGACAATTAACATATACACAATCAGATGACAAGCTACATGTTTAGCTCCATGAGATGGTTTGTACTGTTGAGGCCACGATGCAGGCTGCAAGTCATTCAGGCACGTGGACAGGCTCAAGCAGACGCTTCATTTTTAAAATAAATAGTACTGCATTTTTTAAAAAATTAACATTACAATAAAAAATAATTCCTGAAGGCAAAAAAATAATACTAACGAGTTAGTAGGGATTCCAAACCACTAACCACTTTCAATTTTTGTTCTTTCTTGCTTTCTCACTCTAGCCCTTTTTCAAACCCTATCTTGAATCTCTTCAATCACAGCACCATAGGGAAAAATAAACTGATTAAAAGGCATAATAGAGCTCATAGATAAATTTTATGGAAGAAATCAAGCTTGAATCACCAACTTACTTTGCGATTTGCTTGATTTTTGCTCTCCCTTGTGCTCTCTCTTCCTCCACGGTCCTCTCTCTATTTTTCCAGGTTGGAGCACGAAAATGGGCTGTTCTTGGTGTCTTGGAAGCTTTAAAAGAAGAAGAAAACATGTCTAATTAACTGTGGGGCCCACTTACACTGACAAAGTAACTTTACACTGATATAATCTACCATCTATGTTAATATCTCTTCTTGCTTTTCCACTTTACATAAGAAGAGACAAGTGGCAACTCCTCAAGCCCCACAATCTCTTTTATGAAATGGAAGTTACTTTTGTAACATCCTAGAGCCCTCCATTGTAGATATTATCCCTGTTGCAAACAGAGCAGGGTTTTATTTCCCTGGAATTCTACAATACCCCAGAAAACGTGTCTACAAGGGGAAGGTATCCACACCCTTATAAGGAGTGCTTCGTTCCCCTTCCCAAGCAATGTGGGACTTCACATCCACCCCCATAGGGGCCTAGCGTCCTCACTGGCACACCGACCGGAGGCCTGGCTCTGATATCCGTTAGTGGGGGAAGTGTAACACCAAGCGCTGTTAAGGACCTAATACCCTGAAGGACCCCATAGTGGGTGAAGGGGGAAGGGAAATGCAGTAGGCAGGGTGCGCTTAAATCCCACATCGGTTAGACCCATCTAAAGTGAAGGCCATATATGTAGTCAGGCCATGGCCTTTGACATCCGAGGCACCTTTTGAGTGACTATGGGATCCCAAAAGGATAAAACCCTATGCCTACGGGCAGCGAAACAGGGACAATACCTCAAGATGTTACAATATGCTGACCGGAAGTCTGGCTTTGATACCATTTGTAACATCTCAGAGCCCTCCCTTGTAGATATTGTCCCTGTTGCAAACAAAGCGGGGTTTTGTTTCCCTAGAGTTCTACAATACCTCAGAAAACACGTCTACAAGGGGAAGGTATCCACACCCTTATAAGGAGTGCTTCGTTCCCCTTTCCAATCGATGTGGGACTTCACAACTTTATGGTTATTTTACCTAAAAATTTTCTTCCGAAAATACTTTTTGCGGATTTTCTAATTACTGGACCAATTTAGTGTCAATAAAAATTCCCATAATTCTTTTTCTCTTATTACCATTTTTCCTTCCTCAATTCCCATTCTTGATGTATCTTTAATTAATTTCCAAAGAAAACCATATTT
>QFDD01114713.1:0-16662 GCA_006871305.1 Vachellia collinsii
TTTTTTTTTTTTAAATTTTAATTTGTTATCATTGTCATCACCACCACCACCTCTGCTGCACGACGCAAAGATAACCACTCGATCACTGGAACAGGTTAAGACTCTCAAGGGACCGACCACATGGGATAAAATTCCCCACATGAAACAAACGAAGAAACAGCAGAGAGGTACATTATGTGGTGTGGTCAGAATTCCTGCACCACAGATTCCCAGCTCCTAGTGGGCCCCACACCGTCTGCTCCGATCAGTCCTGTTTTTCGCGTATGCTGACTCAGCTACACTCTCTATTCCAATCTTCCCGCTCCAGCCTCCAAGCAAACCAAAAAAAAAAAAAAAAGCTTCCTATCTCTTGCCCTTTTTCCCCTTACGTGGCTGGAATATTCTACTGTCACCAACCATTCGTTATCCTCCACGTAACCCTCTTTCCCAATCTCGCTGCATCTTTTCTTACTTTTCCTTCTCTCTTTATATATAATCCCTGATACCCTCTCCTCTTCCCAATTCCAACCCATCATCACCACTGTTCTTTAGCCATGGAAGTTCCTGTAATCAACAGAATCCAAGATGTTCATATGGATCTAGCTTCTCTGCAAAGCCCTTCCTTTTCTTCTGGGCTACCATCTGTTTCCTTCGCTTACACTTTCTGTAAATGGGGTGCTTTAATTCTCGCTCTGGTCGCTACATTTGGAGGTTTGATCAATAAGATTAAAGTTCTGATAATCACATTCCGCCGCCACCATCCTCCTCTTCCATCCATCCCTATTCTCCACGGCGATGATTACTCTAGCTCCGACGAGGATGAGGAGGAGGAAGAAACCAGCTCGTCGCTGTCATCGGAGTTTGATGAAGAAGACGAGGAGGATGATGAAACGGCGTCGTCTTCAAGGTCTTTGATGAGTTCCTTCAATTGGCGTATGGAGGCGGATGAAGATTTCAGGGTTCGAGGCTCCGGTCACCGGATCGATGACCAGTTGCAGAGAGGAAGTGCTAGGCTCAGACGACGTCGTAGCATCAGCGACATTTTCTCGCTGTCGGAAATCGTCAATAGCAAGAGCGTCGTTAAACTGTGGGACAGTATAGGATTTGGGCTGGGTTTAGACTTCGAAGATGGTGAAATCTACGCGGGAAGTTTGACCCGGCCGGCGGCGGCGCCGTCGTACAGTTCACCGCCAGCTGTGGTTTTGTCAGCCGAGAAAAACGCGTCTGGTAAAACGTCTGTGAAGATTTGGGACAGTCGCCTCCGGCGAAGATTGCCGGCGGTGATCGCCGAGTGGAAGCCAAACCTTGGCAAGATCGTCGGAGTAGGCTTCGGCGAAGTCGAGAAGTTTTACGTAAGGGATGACGTGCATGATGACGTCACTATTGGAGACCTGAGAAATGTCAGCTCACCGTTACATGACGCTGATACATGGTGGGATGCCGACGCCGTTATTGTTTCCGCTGAGAATTAGGCGACGAAAAAAAAGAAAAAAAAAACAAAAAGATTCTAGTAGAATATAGTTGCTGTAGTTTTGTAAACAATATTTGTTTATTAGTATTAATTACGATTAACTTATGCTTAAATTTGCAGATTAAGACAAAAAATAATTTCTTTACAAATTTTTGTGCATTATTAATCGGTTAACGTAATGCCCATGCAGTAACGATGATAAATACAAGTGAACAATAAAGTTGTTTTGCATCAACTTTCTTTATAAACAACTTCATAAACGAACTTATACATCTTGTATGGCAAAACTCAAAAAGACTTAGTTTAAATAGCATTTTTTCGTTTTCAAGCTTAAATTTTTTATTTTTCTTTGGAGCTTAATATAGCTGAAATTCGATTTTTTCTAGTTCAATTTTTATAATGATTAATCACAGGCGAAAAGCAGTTATTATAACAGTATGAAATTGACGTTAATTACAAAATGTTGGAATATTGAAGATGCAAATTAATTATAGTTTTTGGATTTCAGCTGAAAACATTAATTAGGGATGAAGAACTTAGAGCTAGAGAGGATATCTTACTAGTAATGGAATTAATTAAAAGATAAGGTTGGTGGATTGGATAATAAACCATAGATTCTTTGGTGGCAGCATCTAACTATAAAAGAGCTGTATTGGGGATGGTGAGATTATGTTATGCCATTGAAGAGAGAAGTCATGAATATGTTGACTGGTATTGCTTTTGGAGGGAGTGTTTGTTTTCAAGAACTTGTATTTTCATATTTAAAATAATTCTATTTAACACATTTTTATTATCTCGATCATGATTTATCTACCCATAACAGGAAAGGTTATTTACTTTTTTGTACGTTGGAGGCAAAGAGGGATTCAAACCTCTAGCACTTGATTTGTAGCCACATGCTTTAATCCTCTATCAGATCCTAAAAATAAATATCTTTTACTATAAGGATTCAAATATTGAGTTCTTACCTGTTGTGAATAACCAATACTTTTTACCAGATTCAATTATACTAGTTTTTGAGGCAATACTTTCTCGTATTTTGATAACTACATGGTGTGGGCCAGCCCGTTAAACCCTTTTAAATTATTTATTTTGTTTCAAACATTCTTTGTACTTCATATATTTGTTTGTGAGTTTTAAAAACAAATCCTTTTAAATTAAACATTAATTCATTTTTCAAGAACTTGTATATGTTATTGTATATAATTACTTTTTATTTTTAAATTTTATTTCTTGCTTTGTTTTTATTTTGATCAAACATTGTTCCACATTTTTAAGTCAAACTTGTTTGATTGTTTTCCACATCTAAGTAGCCTTTTCAAAAATAAAAAATAAGTGTTAGTTTTTTTTTTGGCATTAAATTTGTTTTTTGGTCAATCATATACCCCATAAAAATTTAATACTGGGAAAAGAAAAAAATATTTTTGAAATATAATTTTTTTTACTCTTTATCTTATGTATTATATAACAAATACTTATTTTCCTTTAAGTTTCAAAAGAAATCATTTTAAGTCAAACACTTATTTCCAGTTCTTGTGTGTCATATAAATACATACATGTTTTCACTATTCGAATCATTGTTCTTTCCAATTTCAATATTAAACTTGTTTTATTGTTTTTAACATATAAACTACTTTTCAAATACCGAATTAGAAACTTATTGTTATAACTTGATCTATCTAAAAAAAAGTGAAAATATGTTAAATAGGCTTAAGGTCAGTGGATGCAAAATTGAGCACTCAGGTGCCGAGCTGTAAAATTGAGAAAGAAATACAAAACATTATCTTATCATTTTATTTATTGCATTAATAAAATTTAGACATATTGTTACCTCTCATTATAGATCATGTAACTACTACTGAAAACAGTTTTTATGTGCAAGTGTCAAAATTTTCGTTCATAATATATTATTATAATTATATTTATTTTAATTTAATTTTGATAATATTTATGTTTTAAATATAAAAATTCACTACTTCAAATACAAAAAATAAAAATAATATTTTTTTGTTACACAGGTCAACAAATCTATGAGTCAGTCAATTCAAATGCCAAGCTTTAAAATTAAACTCATTTAAATTAGACAGACCTAAACAGGTTAACCCATCTATGAGAGAGCTCACAGAGAACTATCCAGTTTTCTCATCTTTAGTTAGAGAGATGTATGTAAAAAGAGTTAGAAAATAAAAATAAATTATAGCCTTTTCAAATAAATTATTAAAATACTATAGATCACAAAATTCACACATAAGCTGCCACGCGGGTTTAAATTTATTCAGATGGCATGTTTTGATTGGTAAATGTACAGATGAGTTGGTACGCTACTCTAGGGAGATTCCTCCTATGGGTTTGGTTTTCAAATAGACACAGGATCCGGTATTAAATATGGAATTTAGTTTGCAATTTTATTATAAACTACTATCTTCACTCTTCATTATAATTGTTAATTGATTTTGTTAGAGTGATTAAAAACATTAAATAAATTGCTTAATTATAATATGTATTTTGAAATATTTATATATTGATTAGATTGTATATTAGTTTATATCTCAATCTAATTGGTTTAGAAAAATAATAATAAATATTAAAAATCTAAGGCAATATATTACACTATAAATTATGTCTATATTAAAAATAATAAATATCAATTAGTTTTCTCATTCTCTCCAGAAAAAAATTAAATGACTCTTATATTAAAAATCGGAGGTTTAACTTTCAAACAGATACAGGATCCGGTACTAAATATACAATTTAGTTTGCGGTTTCATTATAAACTACTATCTTCACTCTTCATTATAATTGCTAATTGATTTTGTTAGAGTAATTATAAACATTAAATAAATTACTTAATTATAATATATATTTTGAAATATTTATATATTGATTAGATTGTATATTAGTCTATACTCAAGCTAATTAGTTTAGAAAAAAATAATAAATATAAAAAATTTGAGGCAATATATTACACTATAAATTATATCTATATTAAAAAAATAAATATTAATTATTTTTTGCAATCTCTCCAAAAAAATTAACTAACTCTTATATTAAATATTTGAAGTAGTATAGTATATTATAAATTATATCTATATTTAGGGTCGGAGCTCAGGTATATAAATATAATACCAACTGTTTTCCCCCCTTAAAGCAATGGCCTAACAATGCCTCAAGGCATCCAAGGACATGAAGATAGAATACCACTCCGTGTTTGCATAAGCCTGTTTTCCAATAAAACACAGTCCAGCACAAAAACTGAGTCTGGTTTGGGCCTCGGAGTCAGATCCATCATAGAGCGGCCTTGGTCCTTTTTTCTGGCCCAATAGAATCCCTCTCTAGATTTGGGCAAAACATTTTGATCCATGTGAGAGCAAATCAAGTTACATTTATTGATTAACAGGGGCAGGTGAAAAAGACTCGTAACGTAACGAACAAATATTTAAATTTTCATTAGAAAAGGTACTCAACATTCACTGCTCGACAATGTTTAGAATATGATTGCATTTAGTAAGATAATACATTTATCTACCAACAAGGGTGGTTCTAGTGTAAGAAGATAATCCCTCACAATGAGGTTGGATATAATGAAATGGGTTAGTTTCATATAACGTACCAAACCAAGGTTTGAATTCTCATAGAGAAAAGTGATCACATTCATTATCCAATAGTACCTTGAACAATATTGCTTTGAGTTTGAGAATACATGTGCTTGGCAAAAACGGGCTTAGATTTCTCTATAACCGATTGAGGAAGGATTGAGTCTACCAAAAAGGTTAGATCCTTAAAATATGATAAATTAAAGTTCGAATTTCCTTTAGATTAATATCCATCACTACCTTCAACAAAATTACTGATGACGAAAAGATAGGTGCACCTAGAAAAGGGGGGGGTCCCATTTCCCTATGACTTGAATGTTTTTTTCGTCTTTGTTATTAAAAGCTCAAATAATTTTTTATTTATTTGATTATTGCAACATCAAAATTAGGGAACATATCACCCGTAAGGCCGTAACTAGCTCCATGTGCGTTTGGTTTTTCAATTTTTTTTTTTGATAAAAGCTCATTGACCTAGAGTCAATTTGTTAAGACGTAGGTGTTAGAGCTCGTTCAGATTGGTCTTCAGTGCCCCAAAAGCTATGTTGGTCGTTTTTTCATGTTTGATTTACGAATTTTTTTATCGAGCCCAAATTCATGTTTGATTCACAATTTTTTTTTTAAGCATTGACGACTCTTCTTTTTTTTTAAAAAAAAAAAATATCCTATGTTTTTAAATAGAAGTTAATTAGCACATGAATTCCTAAACTAAATTGGGCAAGAAATTTTTTTACACGTTTCATAACTTTAACAAACTTTTCTACCCTTAGCAAAGTTATAATTAAAAAAAGTCCTTATAAGAACAAATAAAAGGGGTAGGGCGATTTATAAAAAAGAATTTTCTAGTAAATTAATTCATTCTGTTCTAAAATGTATGGGTTAGCACTCATTTATCGGCATTAGAAAATTTTGTTAAGTTGATTATTTATAAAAAAAAATGCATGTTAATTTTTCTAAATATCCCTTTTAATCATTTATAATAGAAATTACTTATTTAATATAAAAACCCCCTTAATACATTACTTAATAGTTAACAGGAAGAGTTATGGAAAGATTATAACTTCATAAAACAAAGTGATTTGGAGTATTATATTATATTTAAAATCAAGATAAACATTTTTACTAGCTCTAAATCTCTAATGCTTAAGATCAGAAAAAATATTTAACATTATCTGGTAGCTAAATGGTTAGATATTTCTTTCAATACTTAACACAAAAGTCACTTAACTATTTAATTAGATTAAACAAATAAAATAAATTAATCATTTATAACAAATATGATTTCAAATCCCAAATATAAGCATATGTAAATGTAGTGTTAGATTATATTTGCTTGGATGAGCATTAAATTATATATTAATTCATAAGGTAAACAAATTAGTTGGGGAAATAATAATAAATATAAAAAAAAACGAGTTGAAAATTTATTTTTTAATTAAAAATCTAATTACCTCTCATATACTCCTCATATCTTATTTATAAGGTAAAAAGAGAAGGAATTTTTTTATCCTATTTATAATTTAATTCATTAAATTTTTCATATAAATGTACAGCAGTAACCTTTATTTATTATTTTGTTGACTTTATTATCATATGGTATAGTACACTCATCATGTCCTATTTGTAAGCAACACCCTCTCTCGTTGCTTATATATACAGTGGACAGAAATGAATAAATAATCTTCACTGTTCATGACAAAAGGATTGATGCATGTCACTATAGCAAAAGTCATTGTAGTGTTACTGTAGTGCATGTGAATTTTGCAATTTTATTGTAATATCAGTATGCGGTCTTGTGAGCCTATAAAAGGGCATTGCAAGTCCATAGTAGGTATTCGAAAATTTAGAGAGTCTTAGAGAGAGACTCTAAAGAGAGACTTCACATATTTCCCGCTGTAAGCCTTCTTTTTTTTTTCTCTTCAAAACTTTTGTACCTTTGTGATTGAATAAAATATGTTTTCTTTATTTTTCCTGTTTCCTTTGTTAAATTGTTCATCGGCATTTTACATTAGCATGCATTAACGACCCCGTGTCAGTCCCTGCTTCCTTCCTACTTTATTTCTCCCTTACCCTTCGATCCTTTCAGGTCACTCCCGAAACCTTTGGTATCAGAGCCAATGGGCGAAGTAGGGATGTATTAGATGAAATAAAGACTTTGAGTTATATGAGACCGATATTACTTAATAAGTATGCTCTATGGCTGCAGCTTTGTCTGATCTTTCATATCAGAAAAATGTTAATATAAAAGCACATATATGCTTAAGTATTTTGGTAGTATTATATGAACCTATCCATCTTTCTAGGCTATGGCAACAAATCGTGTTGAATAAAGGACTATTAGACCAAATGCATTGTTCGAATGTTCATATAATATTTCCATTTCTAGCATATTAGTGTTTTTATTTAAACATATGGTAATACTAGTCTCATATGTAAATCTCAATCTTTATTGCATCTATTATATTTCTATGGAACTAGATGGTGAAGATATCTAGGTAAGGGAATTTTTCCAAAATATTTTTAGATCGTTTTCTTTCCACTCTTCTTCAAGTTGTTCTTCTAACTCTCCCAATTCGTCCCCAAACCCAAAATGAGGATCTCCTACCTCATCAAAAAATATTTTCAAGAATGAAATATGTTTTGAAAACATAAACCAAAATGTCAGTGACTGGAACATCCCAAACTTTGACAAGAATGAGCTTTATAAGCCCAACAAAAAATTATTTCAAACTTCTGACTATGTCATTAAGTCAACAGAGGAAGTCATCCCTCTTACCCTTGACATGGATGAGATTTTTTTATAGTCTGAAAAATCAATCAAACTTCACCAAGAGAAATACAAATTTTTGTATATTGGTTGTGTTCAAGTGGCTCTAAAACCTTTAATTAAGCTAGGCATCAATGCTGCTGTTTTGCTTTGTTTAAGGGATAGGAGACACAATCGATTTCATGACTCTCTTTTAGGGATAGTTGAAGCCGGTTTACATGCTGGACCAGTTTACTTTGACCGTTTTCCTGATTTGACTATTTATCTTCATAACGATCATATTATGGATGCTTTGAAGCTAAACATAAAAATTCATGGTTTAGACATGAAACCAAATGTTTCTCCTATATATTTGATTTACAGAATCAAATATAAAGTCATGAACTCCAGTATTTCTTACGTTCACACTTTCAAAAAAGAAAATGAAACCTATCTTTTCATAATAGATGCTACCAAAGCAAATGTTATGGTTCCAAAAATGATTAAATGGGATGAGATTTCACTTCCTGAAGAATGGTTTTTAGAAAGAGCTACATCTTCTATTCAAAATCTAGCACCTGAGTCCTTTAAGATTAGGCAATCTGATTCTAGAAATGTAGGGATCTCTTTTAATAGAAGAAGGTCCTTTAGCATATCCAAAACTCCCTCCATAGCTGAAAGCTATAAAACTACTTTGGAGCAACCTCCCAAGCATTCTTGTAGTTTTTCTACTTATTTTAAAGAACTATTAGTTCCTCCTTCTGTGATACATTTACAAGAGCTGGGTACTTCATCTAGTGTTGTAAAACTTGTATACCAAAAGGAGGAAGAAGATGATATTCAAATCAATCAATCTCCAGCTTATTCTGATCTAGTTGGTGTAATTCAAGAAATTTTCAAATAGACAAAAAATCTTTGCAAAATGATTTCTACTCTAATTTGAACAAAGAAAAACAAGAATGGTTTCTTGCGAAATTCGACAAAAAAACAAGAAAACCCATTCAGGAAAGGTTTTACGAAATGCTTGAAAGGTTTGAACTAAATATCCCAATTCTTCAAATGGTTTAAAGCCTATGTTGAAAAACAAAATATTCAAGACTATCCTTTCAAAACCTCTCGGGAGCTCAATACTTTTTGGCAAACAAAACATGGAAATAAAGTTGAGTCTGATTCTCCTCTAAAACAATCTTACCACCTTTCTGGTATAAAAGATCCAAATAAAACTCTTATTTTTTGCTTCTCCTTTTAAAATAAATGATGTTTTAAAATAAATTGATTCACAAGATATTTTCAATATCAGTGAACAAAACAATTATACAAACTCCTATCTTCAAACCATAGGAGAATATCTTTCAAAATCCTCAAGCTCTTCTTTAAACATCAGGAGTATCCCAACTTCTGACTTTGTTTTAAAGAGACCACCAATTTTCAAACCATATTTCATTCCTCCACAAATTTATGAAACCATTCAGAACAAAACTCTCCAACAAAGAATTGATGAGAGATTAAAGGAACTTACAGTAGTTGAGAAACCTCAGCGTACTCCTCAATCAATTTCTTCATCTTCTCGTGAAGGTAAATTAGAAATTAATGTTATGAAAAAGGATGGTCAAACTAGCAATAGTGAAGACTATTATGGATCTATAAAATTATTTTCTAATTCTGTCAATAATATGAATTGGAGAAAACCATTAAAATTTTATTATCATCGGGCCACCCCTCCTGATTTGATTTTAGAAGAAAGAGATTCCACACTCAAACAATTTAATGCAAACTATATCTATGTTTGGAACATAGGTGGTCAATCTGAAAATCAAATTTTAGAAATTCTCCAGCAAATGACTATGGTCAGTAATGCTTATTATATATATAACAACTGTCTTGAATATCGTTGTGTATATATTAATTTTCGGCTTTACTGGTCAATTCAGAGGCTGGTGGGATTACCACCTTACTAATGATCAGAAAACCCAAATCCTCTCTGCTGTAAAAATCTCCCATGATGGAACTCCAATCACCCATAGAACCAATGCATGATTTTGTTAACTCTCTCATAGTTAACATAATTGAGCATTTTATTGGAGATCCTTCACTTTGGAGAGACAAATTTGCAGAACTTTTGTCCAAACTTAGATGTAAATCCCTTCCTGATTTTAAATAGTAGAGACACATTTTTAACCCACGTTCTTTCCCAAGAAGATGGAAATCATCCTTTGTGAAAAGAAAACAATTTCTTGCTAGCCTTCCTACTTCTTTGGGAGACAAGATTAGAGAAAAAATTCATAGACAAACTAGTGATGGCCATCTATGCAAATCTTACCTATGGTTAACTAATAGCAATTGTTAAAAAAAACAGCCCTAAAACTTTGCCAAGAAGATAAGGTCAAACATCAATTTAGTAAAGAAAAAGCCCTCAATAGAAAAGACATTAGATCTTTCTGTGAGCAATTTGGCCTCTCGGCTTGCAAAAGGTCTACACTAAAAAAGACATACTATACCAATGATCATTAGCATTAAAGGTATCCCACCAAAACCCACTACTAGAAATTTCAACACTAGAAAAAGTCCAAGAGCAACCAACCCAGAAAGCCCAAAAGAGGTTTCAAAACTAAACCATCTGTTAACCTTCCAAAAGATAAAATCGTTTGTTTTAAATGTAGGAAGGAAGGCCACATAGCAAAATATTGTAGACTCAATAAAAAGATTCGCTCTTTAAATATTAAAGAATTTGTTCTTCAACAACTTAACAATCTTCTCATTAACTCTTATTCTTCTTCAGAAGAATATGAACTATCATCAGATGATGAAATAACCCAATTTCAAGATGATATTTTATCTTCTGATACAGAAGAAGATGACGATGAACATTTTTGAATAAATATTATTACCCAGGAAGAAGATTTATTTTTTGAAATCATAAATTCTCTTCCAAATAATGATGACAAAGTGAAATATTTCAACAAATTTAGAGAAGTTTCTTCTTCTTCAAAATCCTCTTTTCCAAAATCCTTTTATAACAAAGCCAATTAACAACTAAATATGTACAGAAATTATCAAAAAAATTTCAAAATCCAAAACCAGTTACTATTTCAGACCTTCAAAAAGAAATTAATGGCTTCATAGAAGAGATAAGAGATCTAAGAAATACTCAAGATTACATTCTCTTTTTATAAGTCATGTCCAAATGGGCAATACAGAAATTTCTTATAAAGGAAAAGAAAAGATTGAAGATTGCATAGAACAAATCTCTGATCCTTTCTTAAATCTTATATCAAAAATTTCTACCCAAAGGGTTATGATCCAGAAACATCATATTCCAATAAAAATAGTTGTACAAAATGAATATGTCCTAGAAACAATTGTCCAATTTGACACTGGTGCAGCATTAAGCTGTATCAAAGAAGGTCTAATTCCAACCAAATATTTTGAAAAAACTAGAACAAGTCTTTCCAGGCCTAATAAAACTCCATTAAATGTCAGTTATAAGCTATCAAATGATATAGATGACAATAATGTTTTCCAAATTCACATGTACTACAGTAATAGATTCACATGTGCTATAGTAACACTACAGTGACTTTTACTACAGTGACATACGTCTGTTCTTTTGTCATGAACAGTGAAGATTCTTATTCCTTTTTGTCCAATCCTCACTGACATGCATCTTGACTCTTGATTTTAATCTTTTGCTAAATCATATACCTCTTTAGGATCATAGCCAAAACAGCTATCTGGATACCTTTCTAAGGCATCATCTGATCCGTAGAATGAGGATGTTGATGAAGGGCTAGATCGGCTGTTCTAAGGTAATTTTGCTTCAGTCTGCAATAGTTGAAGGATGTTTGTGAGCTGCTTAGTCAATTCTTCTTTACTTGTAGAAGTGGTTAAGCAAGATTGAATTCTTGACCTCCGATTAAGGAAGAAATTGGATTCATGATCCCCGACACAAAGGAATTTGGAGTTCTAGGTGAACCATTTTTTGATTGCTGGGATTTCTACATTCTTATCTCCAGTGAATTTTGCCCACCAGTTCACAGACGAAATTCTTTGCAAAATTGGGAGACTATTTTTGCATTTGGAAACCCCATATTTGAGACTTCATTTGAATACCCAAGCTAAAGCAAATTTTGAAAATAAATGAAGATCTGCTAGGAAAGGATCTTCGCTTAGGTTGGCTTGACTAACAAAATAGTCATATCCCATTTTCACATTAGTTGGCAAGATTTTAGAGCAAGGACCAAAAAAATCCCACCATCTATTGAACCATTGTGGAAATTGATATTTAGAGCCAATTTTAAACATAAAGAGCCATATATGGCTGAATTTTTTATTTTGATACTAGAAGGTACAAAACCAGGCTTCAATATAATCCCAATAATTGTATCATCGAGGATCAAAAGGTTGACAAAGATTCTTTGCTTTCCAGAGTTCTAGTCCCCAATCACTTGGAGATAAAATTTTAAAATCTGGAAAGTTGAATATCCATAAATCTAAGGGTCTTCTGGATCTTGAAAATGCCTTATTCTTATGGATTGAGTATCTACAAGAATAAATTCATAATATTTTTTAGTTTTAATAAGTTGGACAGGCTTAAAGAAAAACCCTTATGGAAATATTTTTGATACCAAAGTATTTGGACTTTTATCACAGAAATCAGGTTCTAAAAAACAAAAGATTCATTGTTTTGTCATTTTCTACCACGAAGGTGGTTTTTAGGGGTATGTGAGTCAAGGGTTGATAAGATAAAGCTAATTGCTTTGAAGATAAACCAGTTGTAGTAATCTCTTGGGATTTCTTTTGGATGATTAAGGCGAAAGCCTTATCATCTTCTTTGGCTATATCAACTCATGATTTATTTGGCAATGTATTCAAGGTTTGGCTTTGACGCAGAGCCTATAGAGTTTTAATTGGGAAGGCATAATGCTTCGGGTTCATTAAATTGTGTGGTTTTTTGAGAGCTAATTATCCTAAATTTTGGGATTGGGTAGATGATCCAGTCAGTTGGGTTGAGGGCCTAGATTTTTTGGTGTTGGTTGGGGTAGAAGATCCCTTTTGTTGGGTAAAAGACCCAAATTTTTGGGTAGGTAACCCAATTATCAAATGTTTGATAATTATTTATCTCCTTGATTTTTTCCCCCACTCATTCATCTCTCATCTTTCTTTTCACTATTTTCTCTCTCACCATTATCTTCATAAATAAGGGCTCTTTTGGTTAAAATTAGTTAAAAACAAGGTATTAAAACTCAGACTGGCCTCTAAGTCAATTGAGGTAGTGGGTCAAATTGTAACATCCTGAGGTATTGTCCCTATTTAGCCGCCTGTAGGCATATGGTTTTGCCCTTTTGGGATCCCATAGTCACTCAAAAGGCACCTCGGATGTCAAAAGCCACGCCCCTACTACATATATGGCCTTCACTTTGGACGGGTCTAACTGATGTGGGACTTGAGCGTACCCTGCCTACTGCGTCTCTCTTCCCCCTTCACCCACTCTGGGGTCCCTCAAGGTGTTAGGTCCCTAGCAGCGCTTAGTGTTACACTTTCCCCACCAATGGAAAGAGCCGTCCTCGGCTAACACCCTGAGGGACCCCGAAGTGGGTGAAGGGGGAAAGGAGACGCAGTAGGCAGGGTGCACTAGAGTCCCACATTGGTTAGACTCGTCCAAAGTGAATGCCATATATGTAGTCAAAGTGTGGCCTTTGACATCCGAGGCGCCTTTTGAGTGACTATAGGATCCCAAAAGGATAAAACCCTATACCTACGGACGGCTAAACAGGGACAATACCTCAGGATGTTACAATATGGTATCAGAGCCGAGGACGGCTCTTTCCGTTGGTGGGGAGAGTGTCATTCAATGAAGGTATTCATTTGAAATAAATAGGTTTAAAAGAAAATTAATTTATAAATAGGTTTAAAAGAAAATTACGTAAAAGAGGTATTATTCATTTGAAATAAAGATTTTAATTAAAAGAAAGTTGAGGTTAATGGTGAATAGCGAAACACGACAATCAATGAAGGTTGCGCCAATAATATGTTGCAAGTGCAGAGGCATGCCCTGAAAAAATTGAAATTAATTATTAATTAATGGGTTTAGTGTAACTGAGGCATAGGATCATGCGCAACCCAAACCGCACGCGCACTCTCTGCCTTCTTCCCCATCATCCTCATCATGTTCCTTCCCTCCACCATTCCTCCTTCTCGGATCTCCCATCTCTCTCTCTCTCTCTCTCTGTTCTCTTCCAATTTTTTAATCCATCTTTCTTTCTTGCTGTTCTCCACCACATCTTCTTTCGCACCAGCGTGTTTTCGTCACACACATTTCACCGAACACTTGGAATGCGCACACAAATTACCCCCACCCTCAGTTTTACTAGCTAGCTCCCTTAGCTTACACGACTGACTGTCGATTTTCCTGTTTGAAGCATTTCTGTCGGAATTCAGCAGCAGCTTTTCTATTTCCCCGGTGAGTTCCTTCTTCGTTGTTTTTCAAGTTTCATCATCCCTAGTCTATCTAAGATAATAATGCTGATAGGTCAGTCGTAGGACCGGATCCAAAGGTATCGTTGAATTCACCTGAATTTTGAATAATCTCGGATTATTTTCTGTTTTACTTCCGAGAACTTGCGCATTTGACATTTCTATCTGGGGCACTTTTAGTCCTGTTAGCCAACTCCAAGTCCCTTGAATACTATATTATTACAACTATTCCAATCCGACACATGAAAAGCTGTTGCGGGGTCATCTTCCTGTTCCTACTGATGAGTGATGACCGGACCGCCATAAATGCAATTAATTAAACTAACAGAATAAGACAAAATCATTTATCATGGAGGTAGCTAGAAAACCTAAAGGGACTTTATAAATGAAGCTCCCTCTCTGATCCATGTCAGCCCTGTGTCATCTCCTTGTAGGATGTGCTGGATTAAATTAGTATTATATATATATATATAACATTATTCTTAAAAACTGGAGAATTGTAATCATGAAACACACAGGCAACATTGATGCATGCTAGCTAGTTAGTAGAGGTACTTGAGAGACTTAAAGGACCAAATAACTAGACAAACATGCTTGCTCAAGCCTCAAGCCTTGTGTCTGGTAATGGTAATATTACAACTAGTAAGAAGTTTTTCAAAACGAATTTTTGCCTGCTTAATAGTACTCTCCAGCCTGAAATTTGGGATCCCTTAGTGGTATATAGTATTGAAGCAATGGTGTTAGACTTTTGAGGTTTGTCCCTTTTTTTCTTTCTTGAATAAACTCAGGTTTGTTTCTTGCTACTTGCTAGTACTGTGGTGCTTGGGAGACTTAGCACTTAGGACCAAATAACAAGACAAACATGCTTGCTCAAGCCCTGTGTTTGGTAATAGTATAAAAACTAGCTTGGAGTTTTAATCACGCCCTCCACAATCCTCCGATGTTGTTAGACTTTGCTAGTACTGTAGTACTTGGGAAACTTAGGACCAAATAACAAGACAAAAACATGCTCGCTCAAGCCTTGTGTTCGATAATGGGATAACAACTTGGCAAGGAGTTTTAATTATGCTCTCCACAATTCTCAAATGGTGTTAGACTTTGAGGTTTGTTTGAAGAAAAAAGAAATGATTCTGGGTATTCAAGTACGTGAGAGGAGAAGAATGACGGTGAGCTGGATGAGACAGGTAGGGGGGGTGGTCCATCCTACATGCCACCCTATCTTGTTTTAATTTCCTATATTTTGAACAAAATTCACCATCAAAGAGTATAAAAGCCACCCATCAAAGACTTCATAAAGGAAAACTGAAGAACCAGCAAGAGAAAGGAACATTTGCCCCCCTTTTTTAATATGCAGGGGAACCCCGTTACACAGAGTCACACACATACATTAATATTGGATTCAGAGCAATATTATGTTTCTCTTGAATCTGTCTTTGAATGACCACTATTGCTTCCAGGTCCCACTCATCTGCCTTTATTCTTAAATAATGCCTACTTGCCTACATCCCAGGAATTATTTATTCTTCTAACTTTGTATACAGCCAAGTTTTCTTCTTCACACACTTTTATTTTTTTTCCTTGGTGGCAAGACCACATGATAGTGGGAGTTGATAATTTAATTAATCTGAATTCAAAAGAGATTAGACCCTTCATGAGAAATAGCTCTCTCAAGCACATCATCTGCATTCCTATAATGGTTAAAAAAGACTCAAACCCTTTTTATATAGATCAATGTCGGTCGGATTTTTTTTAATTTCTCTTTAACTGTGCCATGTTTACCTTTATTTTTGTGGACGGAGAAGAACCATGATAATAATATTATATTTATCTATCTTTTGGCCAAAATATTATTTGTTGTTATACTGATAATGGGTATGGTCAATATTCTTTTTTTTTCTCTACTAGCTTGTTGCTTTAGAAAGCTCATGACCTTAATAGTCACAATATGAAAAGTTCATAGGATATAAAAGCTCTAAGCTCCTCCAGGTACCTCGGAAAACAACGAAAGAAGACTTGAATCAATGGAAAGGGACAACGAGGAAGAGAAGGTTGAGAGTGATGCAAATTAAATTATGATACTTTTCACTATGAATGACTGTTTGTCATATCAGATCAATGCTTCTCTAGCGTAAATTATAATTTTTTTATATAATTATACATGCTTATTCAGATTCCTTTATTTTAAATAATTTTGCACGATATCATGTAAATATGTATCTTATCTTATAAAACGAAAAAAAAAAAACATTTTATTGAGCTTTCACGCACCCAGTATGTTTTTTTTTGTCAAGGGAATTGTGAGATGAGGTTGCTGTGGTAATACATGTTTTGGATTGGAAGATAGCTTAATATCAAGTAATGGGATTTTATATTTGAGACTTCTCATAATTTTTCATAATAAT
>QFDD01114715.1:0-23536 GCA_006871305.1 Vachellia collinsii
ATGAAGAATAGCTTTCTATTCTATTACTATCTAATTTTCTCTCTCTTATCTTCTTTCCTTCAAATTCATAACATAACTAAAACAATAAATTAAATATAGACTATAACTAAGGTTAAGGGTGATTCTTTATTTTAAACAGCAACTTAGATTATTATAGTCTTAATTACTTTTTAGTGTCTAATTTCTCTACTTACATGCAATTAGGTTATATATACTAGTCTAGGCTTAATTACCTAAAAGGATCTTCCGACTCACTATAAAAGATTCTAATTATTTTAATTAATCTATAATTCCTTAGATGATGACATAATTAAACTAAATAAAGTGCAAGCTAATGTGATTATGTTGGACCGGTAGGTATATTCCTATCCTACAAGTAAAGTAAGTTATAAAACTCAATTCTACATAATTTAATTGAAGGCATAGTCTAAACTCTCTATCCCTAGGCTCCTTTAAAACATCAAAATCTATCCTAATCAGATCCCTCATTTTTCAGGATAGTCAATCACATAATTGAATAAACAAATATAACATTAAAACAATTAAAGATTGAAATTATCATTCACTAATTCATAATTAAACTACAATAATCCAAAACGAAGGTTTAACTACATAATTGAACATTCCTATGAGTAAAGTAAGAGCTAACCAAACACAGGATACAAGATATATGAAAGAGAAATAAGAAAAGGGATAAACTAATAGTTAGAGTTGAACTCCAATCCATGCAGCTGATCTTTCGTATTTTCAAATCTCAAATTTCTTTTATCTGAACTCAACCTCCTTCTGTCTCTTAATGCTTATTTTATAAGCTTTTGAGCGTGTACATCGCTTTAATTCCTTTTTAATATAAATATATATTATATTTACGATTCAGATTCTTGCTTCTGAAATTTGGCGCAAATTACATATAATGACCCAGCTCTATGTTTCCAGTCATAGAAACAATTACAGTTAATGCCCCCGTATTTTGGCCAATAGCGTCTTTCCATCTTTATGCTCAGATTTTTGGATGATATTACAGTTCTAACCCTATCTCGAAATATCCCCCTTTCGTCTTATGATATCTATAGAATAAAATAGTATGAATAGATTTTGTATAAAGGTTTTTCTGTATTTGAGCGTTCAGATTCATGAGAGAATCATATAAAATAAATTAAATAGATATAAAATATCCATAAATATAATTTAATATATTTAAAATCTATGTCTATTTGATTATAAAATATTCACTTCTCATATGTCAAATGATTAATTTTTTTGTAATGTTTTGTTTTTGTAATCTAAATGTCACTTTCCATGAACATGAACATATATAATATCTGGAATAAAAAAACATAAAAATTTATGAAATTAAAAATGTTGATTTTTGTCCATCAAATTGATTGTGACCTTCTATTATTAAAGAAATTGTATCATTTATTTGTTAAATATATTGCGTGTACTTTCAAACACAATTTTAAATATCCTACAATTGGAACAGGAATTAATAGAAGATGGGACTATATTTTGTTTTCGTCAATATATTTAATTTGCTCATGCGTTATATATATATATATATATATATAGAGAGAGAGAGAGAGAGATGAGGAAAACTTTGACCTTTCCACATGATTCCTAGTTTCCAACAATTTGAACAGTTTAATTTGTCGATCAATCGATCTTGTGTGAAAATAAGCAAAATGTCCAAATGGTCATAGACGTCAAGCACGTCCACATGAGCCATATGCAAATATATATATATATATATATATATTATTGAGGCTATTAAACCCATACCAGCCTGTGAATAGTAAAGGTAATGGGTTACAGTTCAATAAATAAACTCGGAGTGAACTTCAGATCAAACCGATGAAAAATAAAAAATTTAAAAATAGCATTAATTCTTAATTTCTCATCACATTATTCAAATATTAAATATCAATTCATTATCTTGAATTACTAGTAAAATAATCATATATTTATTCAACATTCTTTACAACTTCCTTCACATATTAATATTATACTATCAATCTATCATCCATTGATATCAGAGTTAAGAATAACTAAATATTCTTTCATAGAAAAAATATCAAAATAGGTAAATGATAACAAAATATTCTCACCTACAATCCTCTAATTATTATCAATACGAAAATTATCATTAAAAATAATAAAAAATACATATAATGTCATTTTGAATGCCAATTTTATTTTTAAAATGCAATTTGATCAACCTAGCAACCCATAGGGTTGATCGAGTTGCGCCCAGGCTTCACAGGGTTGCCATAACTCCTAATCATACATATACCCAAACTGGTCACATAACTAAGAGCATGTTTGTTAATCAATTTTAAAAATCAATTTCACACAAGTCAAGATAAAACTCTCTCACATACTTACCTCGGATTGTGTGAAATCACTTTTTAAATCAAGATTTTGTTACTTCCTAAACAAGCTCTAAGTCGTTGGGTTTTGGGTTAACTGACCAAGTTGGTCCAGGTTAGATAACCAATGAGTAAACTGATATAACAACGCAATCTCGTATGACGCAAGACACACAACCTTAGAAAGGAAAAAAATCATTTGTATCACTAAAAAAATAACTAAGATATACATACACTAAAATTTTTTAAAGTAGGAGAACTGAAAATTAGACTGATAATAATGATTTATATATATAAATATCCATATATAATACTCTAATTATATATATATATTCATATATAACTTAGAAAAATGAAATACTCTAATTAAAAAAGACATTAATTCACAAGTAAAGGGAACATATTTTGTGTATAAACTACACATAATACAACAAAGTATAGTTACTAAAATACAGATGTGAATTATTGCTATTTTTTTAACTCAAAATGATATCATTTTAAGCTCATAATCAGTATACAGAAGAGAAAAAATATATAAAATCTAATACAATCAATCCATCCAAAAACTCTTGATAATTGCACCAGCCAGGAGATTGATTCACTAATTTGACCTGTACGTCAAGTAGGGTTTTAATACTATATTTCAAACTAGGGTTACAGTTGAATGATTAAGATGATCATTGAAGAGGCTCAAGTGTGAGAAGAAGACCATGAGCAGGCCTGAGAGAGAGCATGATTGAAGGAGAATGACGATAACGTGGCGAGAGTTTAAACCTAAACCTAGAAAGAAGAAGGGTTAACACAATCTTATACTCCATGAACGACAAGTTTCTTCCAACACACATTCTTCCTCCGAACCCAAAAGGCAAGTAGCCCATCTTGTGCCGACATCCTCCATTAACATCGTCCTTAAACCTCTCCGGCCTGAAGTTGTCGGCGTCTTCGCCCCATAGCTCTCGGTCGTGGTGCATCGCCACCACATCGATCCACATGTTGGTCCCATTAGGCACTGTTAAGTTGTCCACTTTAATGTCTTCTCTGGCTTGTCTTTGCACGTTTGGTGCTGGTGGGTATAACCTCAGAACTTCATTCCACACCCACTTCATCTGCAAAATATTATTAAAAAAAAAAGTATTGTGAATATGCAGAAACTAAATTATATATATATTTATGGGATAATGACAAAAAGACATCCTGAAAATTATAAAAACTCAAATCAGTTATTTTTATCATTCTTGATAAGGAATTAATAATTACTGGTAAGTAATTCATAACTTATTTTATAGTAAATATCTGATTTGGGATTTTACATTTTTCAAAGTCTTTTTTTATTATTTTCTCTTTTTTTATCATCGATTTCAATTAGAATTGTTCTTCTATATATATATATTATGTTTCGGTCAAATTCATATATTCCGTGTTGTATGGCTTGCTCTGCGTGTTTTATTTATCTATCAGACACTTGGCTGCTGAGCGGTTTTTTTATTGTCTCTAACATGAAAAAAGAAAAAGGAAAAAATAAAGATTGTGGCAAAAAAAAAAAAAATTAATGCTTAGAAGTTAAAAGTGATACCGCGTTTTCGATAATTTATTATTTTCTTTCTAAAAGAGAATTTGCACTTTGTGGCTGTGGGCTGCGCACGTGCATGCTTTGTCTTGTCGCGTGGAGTATTCAATTTACTGTTGTTCTAATTATTATTTTCTTGTTTTGTTTTTTTCGTACATTTCATTAGTCAACCATAACTTGATGAGCCACATAAATACTACTACTAATTTGACCATGCTCGCACACGTATCAACTATTGTCAGTAGGTCAACAAATCTACATATGTGGAAGAAGCATTTATACGGGGCCAACCCTACTGAGACAAGCTGAATTATTTTCCAGGGTTTTTCAAACTCTTCTAAATCTAGCATGTCATTATTATCACTAGTATTTGAAAATAAACAAAAATATCTTAGAGCTATGTGGAGACAAAATTTTAGAAAAAAGTTATTATTTATTATTTATTAAGTATTGTGAGAAAACCATTTTCGTGGAATCTATACCTTACTTCAATTTATAATTTGGTAGATTTGAGTTTTTTTTAGTTAAATCTTTACCTTTACTCTGTGAGTATTGTTAACCTTGTAACTTCCTTTTGTTAGCAACATTAATCATGTACGGGGAATAACGCTCATGACAGAGCAAAGTGAAAGAAATTAATTAAGATGAGAAAAATGCAGAGGTAAAAATAAAAAATTTAAAAGAAATATAGATACATGCGACATGTTTTGCCAAGTATTTTTGACATTTTCAGAAAAGCAAGCAATAAAGTTTGATTAGCAAGTTAATTATTTTACGTCTTAATTAAGTGGACGTACGAGAAAACCAATTAATGAAAGGCAATGATCATCGTACGTACCTTTCTTAACCCTGCAAGCAAATTGACATCAACCAGCTCATTATCTCCGACAACTTCTTTAATCTCATCTCTGAGTTGATTTTGCCAATCTTCATGCGTAGCCAGAAGTAGCAAAGTCCAAGTTAAAGCAAGAGCAGTAGTTTCATGCCCCCCAAAGAAGAAAGTTTTGCACTCATCAACGAGTTCTCTTGTGGTCAACTTATTCCCTTGCATCAACAAACCCAACAAATCCTGTTGATCCTTCTGACGATGATCCTGAGGTTGTCTCATGTTTTTTGACTCTTTCCGGGATTCAATGATGGAGAACAAGAGAGCATCGATCTCTTTTCCCAGTTTCTTAGCCTCAAGGGTTTTCTCAACGTTCAAGTAATTACCAAAGGGAACACCAACGTATCGATTGGTCTTAAAGAGAGTCATTTGAAGAGCTCTAAGTTTATCAAAAACTTGCCTTGCCATCTCATTATCTCTCATTCCAAAGCTCGTCTTCGCTATTATTTCACCTGCTGTTGCTATAACTTCCCTCTCCACGTCTATCTCAGAAATCCCAGAATTTATTTGTGAACCCCATCTTTCTATCATTTGCTTTGTGGATTCAACCATCATGCACGTCATTGCCTGTTTTTTTTCAATAGAAGGGAAAAAAATATTAGATAATGAAAATATATCACTTGATTTTTGATAGATCTTGCCTAGCTTATTAGGTTAAGGTCGTACAACCTATATACGAGTGGAAATCATGCATCTCTCTATTCTCTACCCTACCACTATATGCCTCGTCTCATTATAAATGGTCACATTTTCAAAGCCGTACCCATTGGGTAAAAGCCCTCATGTTAGAAACCTAGAATGTGTGTTTGTAGGCTCAGCAGTGTAAGGGTTGGACACTCTTTGAGAGGGTCCGATTCCTGATATAATCTCAGTACTGGGAGAGACATTTCATACTAGAATGTAGCATACATGTAATTAGGAGTTTATCCCGTATGATTAATGCCCAGTTCCAACAACTGGCCTAGATATGACAATGGCTTAAATGGGCAAGTGTGAGCCCTGCCCTTGGTCATGAGCCCAACCCTCTATCTAAAATTTTGTCACCCAGCAAAAATGTGCTTGAGAGAAAGAGAGTGATCTATAGAGAGAGAGAGAGAGAGAGAGACAGAGAGAGAGGACCTTCAGGTTAAGAGGAGAGAAGGCGGGGGCAATGATATGACGGTGACGAACCCAATCGTTGCCTTCGACCATGACGAGGCCACTTCCAAACATGGCGTCTCTGTCGTTTCTGAACACACTCGGCTTTCCCCATCTCTTTGCCAAAACCTCGGTCGACATTCTCTTCAGGAACTCTGGCTCTGCTATGTACAAAAACGGCTCTGTCCCCAACCAGTACACAAACACCTTCCCTGCATTGTCATTATCATTATTCAAAATTCATTAACTCAATATTTCTTAACATTAACATTATGTTTATATATATATATATATGTGGTTGAAGGCGCTTACCGTGAGAATTCTGCCAGCGAGAGAAGTAAGGGAAAACGGTGGAGTGTATATCATGGCTGGGTTTTGATGATGAAGAGAGGTGATGATCTTCATCATCAGTAGTAATAATAGTGTTTGTGTTATTCTTCTTCTGCCTTTTCATCTCTTTAATGTTTCCGAGTGGGAAACTTGGGGTTGGCCCTCCAAATCCACATCTCTTGAGCTTCAGATGTGTTAGGACAGGCTTCACCCACCATGAGAATGCAAGTTTCAGAACTAAACTCGTCAAGCTTAACAAGACAGCACACACAATCACACTTAAAAACTCCATATCGATTCCTCTCTCTCTCTCTCTGTGAAAGTGCAGTTCTCTCTCTCTCTCTCTGGCTTTGGATTTCTGTAGTGCTAATTACGATGGAAGCTTAAATTCTGAGCGGAGGTTGTGATGAGCCAAGTTATGGGGATGATATTTATAGAAGAAGAGAAGCGTCGGAGAATCCGTGGCCTTTGACTCAGCAAAAGAAACTGTAGCCTGTTTGAACATTTTCTACATTCCGCCACTTTCTTTTTTTTTTACCCATATTTCTCTTTTTGGCTAAACGATTACGCGACATTGAGACCCACATGGTCTCGCCGTTCTGTTTTTCTTCCTCTCCTTGCTTTTTTTTTTTCAACCTTTTTTTATTCACACAAGGTTTTATTTTGATGCTCTTAATTTTGTTAAGTGTTTTTAGTCTACTTACTTTTTTGGCCGAGGTTTTTAGTCTCCTTACACTAACGCCGTTACCAAAAAATATTAACATTAAAATTTTAAATGTTAAAAAAATGTTTTCAAATAATGGTATATTATATTTAATCTTCAAAAATAATAATAATTGGTAAAAAAAATCATAATTTAAAACTAAATAACGCATTATTAAAGGATTGAAAAGATACTTTATAAAATTACAAAATGTTCGTATAGAATTAGAGGTTGAACGTATGCTTTTGACTTTGGTTTTGGGCCACTATTGTGTTGCTCTCCATTTCGTCTTTATTGAATTTTCCTTTCATTTTTAAAAAGGGTATATAAATTTTCTATAAAAAGAATTGCACATATTTCACGAGGTTCCGCGGAAGCATACAAACCTCCTATCTTGAGGAAAAATTTATGTGTACTCTAAAATTAGAAATTTTGTGTTGAGCAAGTGTGAAAATCAAGAAATTTTTAATTTAATTTTTATTTTGGAATATTTTTTATAATTTTTTAAAAACAGAAATTCCACATATTGTTTTATAACAATCAGAAAAGGTACAATATATATTTTGTATTGTATCTCCTATTCAAAAATAGTAACAGACTATACTATTGATAAATTCTAAAGAATATGATCCATCCATCATATTTCATAAAATATGAACTATACTACTAAGTACTAACTAGTTTGTATAAAAATATATATACCCATGGCCTAACATGCTTTAATTTTATGATGGAAAAATTTTGAAAATTAAAAAGTTACATAAGTGTAGCAAAATTCAAACAAGTTTTCTAATTGTTTTTAAATAGAAAACTGGTTGTGGCTTTTTATAATGTATAGGGAAGAATTATATTATTTGAAAATATCTGTTCTTTTTTTGTTTTTAAAACTTTTTAATGGTCGGACACTAGAATAATGGGGATTGGACCATAGAGAGTTATCTTTTATTGGGGATTGCGGCTGCACGTTATAGGGGTGTGGAATCGACCGGACAAATCCGCTACACCGTTCCGTTCCGTTATTCTCTTCTGTGAGACTTAGTCTGTCACGTGAAATTTATTAATATTTAAAGGTTTGGGCCACTCAACGCCTCGGTACTAAGCACATAGAAACAAAAAAACTAAATTAAAAGTTATCTTATTTTCTTAGTCATTTTTTTCAAGACATTTAGGAGAAAAAATGAGAGAGATAGAGAGAGAGGAAAACTAAGGAGAAATGAGTTCTCTCTATTTGGATAGAAAGAAAAGGTCTGAAAAGAAACCTATGAAAAAATGAGAAGAAAACTCCTTTTGTGTTTTTATCCTCATGATCTTTTTTATTACTTTTTTATTTTAACCATTAATTTTAACATTCAATATTTTTTAAAATTTAGACGGCAACTTAGCTTTTTTCAATTTATTAATGAGACCATCCAGCCTTAAAATAAAATATTTTTATCTAAACTATTTTTTTAAAAAATATAATAACATGAATATATATTTTTATTAAACAATTTGATTTTAAATATTTAATTATATTAAGGTTAATATAATTTTTCATTACAATATTTAATTTGATTTTATATGAGATATATTTTAATATAGGGCTAAAGATATTTCAATCATTCAACTCTCATTTTCTTTCTTTTCTCTTTTCTCTCATTCATCCAATTATGAGATGTGCTAATATTTTCTCTCCAATTTTTTCTCTCTCTTCATTTTATCTCTTCCCATTTTCTTTATTCTCAACTTTTCTTTTGATCCAAGCATTAAGGTGAAAATTTAAGGTGCGAAGGAATATTAAATATTTTATTACTTTAAGGTGTGAATTTAATAACAAAATTAAGAAAGTAATTAAAAGTTATTTAAGGTGTCAGTTTGAAGAGGCGCTAAATCCTAAAATTTTCTTAAGTGAAAAGAGAAATAAATAACTTCTCCAATCCTGATTCATAAGGTTCTATAGTCGACGTTATTTAAGAAAGTAATTAAATTTTTGACAAAAAAAAAAGAAAGTAATTAAAATTAGTCCAGACTAATAAATATGTGAAAAATAAACTTATTTTTTTAACATATCTTTATTTAGGAGAAAAATAATGAAAAAGAATGTATATGAGAAATTAATTAAAGATAACAATAATAAGAATGCATTTAACATTCTGACAATTCAATTCCCCAAAACACCTTATAAATAGGAACGATTGATAAGTGTCACTTTTTGACATGAAGATCTTATAAAAATCACGTTAGTGGTTAGTCTATAATTACCCATGAAAACTTTTTTTTTTATTTGTCGATACCTACCTTAATCTTAGCGAACCAACTTGTTAAAACTTTTATATAATAATAAAAGAAAACCTTTGAGTCAACGGGATTTTACATTATTTTTACAACCAGTATCTTATAAACACTTTTTAAGACAAACTTCCATTTTTACAACTCTTTTTTTAAGTGATATTTTTTGAAGAATGATGTTCATTCAAAATTGTTTATTTATTCTACCTCAATTAACCAGTTATTAGAAAGAAAAAAAAATGATTCAAATGAAGGATCGATATGAATAGATAATTCAATTTTTGTCTAATTTAGATTTTAAATTGTTTAAATTAGTTTTAAAATTATAAATTTAGTTTTTATTTTTCAAAAAAATTTAAAAATAATGCTGTAAAATATAGATTTTTATTATTTAGATTTGAAATAGAAGGTTGAAATTATCTGGTGAAAAAGGCAGGGTAGAGAGATAAGCAAAGAGAATTTAAACTGATGAGACGTATTGGCTTTAGTTGGATCTCCAAATTATTGTGAGTGCTGAATTTTCCAATTCCCATATGTTGCGCTATGACTGACACTCACTCACCACCAAAAACCCAACAGCATAATAATCATTATTTTTAGGATAAAATTTAATTCTATTTCATTAGGTACAATTATTCAATATAATTTTAAATTTTTATTATTGTGACTTATTATTATTAAGAAAACTCTATGTGACTTGATTTGATTAGAGATAGATCAAATGAATATAGGTAAGTAGACCTAAGTGTTGTCTTATTTTTTTTATTACTATTACAAGAAATTAGAGTTAACCCCCATACGATGTATATAATATAAAGAACGATAGTGTATAATATTGTACCGTATTCAATAAATTGTTCAAAATAAATTAATAGAGCATTAAATATTATAATTATATTCGCGTTTTCTACTTTTGTTTGAGTTATCTTTTTTTTTTTAAATTTATCACTCATCCCAAGAAGAAATTTCATATAATTTTAAAATATAACATAATGATTTTTTTAATTTTGTATTCAAACCATTAAAATTTAGGTCATAAAGTTAATGTTCTATCTAGACTCCACAATGAAATATAATATGAAAGATTAAACATAAATAAAGATTGATGATTGATTATATTTTTTTAAAATATTTGATTGTGGAGTACATGCTTTTTAAATATTTGTTTAATGTATAATACATTAATGAATAAATTTTTCTAGTTCACTTCAGACATTTGATCTCTTTTATTTAGTTTAAACCTTACCTGTGGCCAACTTATTGCAGTGGTATAGAAAACAGCTTTGAAACTTTGCCAAGAAGATAAACAACCTCAAAAGGTCGTACAAGCTACAATAACTGCTACAGTGATTTTTACTACAATGATTTTAATAGACATAGTTGGTCTTTTTATCTTAAACAGTGAATATTCCTACTTTCTTTCTATCAAATCTTCACCCACGACATTTATTTTCTGCCTTTAGTTTTCACTTAAGTCATAGGCTTCCTCATGACCATGGCAAAAATAGTTATCTAGATATCTTTCTGAGGCACGATCAGATCCATTGGATGAAGATGCCATCACATAAATGTCATCACTTTTTTATAATATTGTTTTTCATATTTGGCCGAGGTTAAAAGGTGATGGGTAGTGCTGGTGTTCTTCAGCATTACTTTATTTAATCCATGGAAGGTTGAAATGTGGGTCTTTATTATATAATCATATCATCCGGCGCCGTTATTTTCTTGCTCTCCCATTTCATAGGAGAATCAATAGAAATTTTAGGTATATAACTAGATATAATCCACACACACACACACATATATATATATATTCGATTTTGATTTAAAATAAAACTAATCTCAATAAAATATCAGTACTTTAAAAAAAATACAAATGAATATATATATATATATAAATAATACCACCTCTAGTAATTAATATAAGAGTCAATTAATTTTTTTGGAAATTAAAAAATCAAAATAAATTACTCAATCATAACATATATTTTTAAATACTTATATGTATAATTAGATTATATATTAGTTTATAAATTAGTTAAATTAGTTTGGAGAAAATAATCATTAGTTAAATAATTTTTTTTAACCTTTCGAAAAAAAATCAACTAACTCTTATGTTAAGGACCAGACGTGATATGTTGACTTTCTGTGTTAAAAATTAACTTTACCTAGTTATTGATACATTTATTATTGGTAGCTTTTATTGGCAAGGCATGGATCATGGATCATACACAATACAATAACAAGGATAACAATTAAATAGGATTAATACAATTGTTGGTCGTCCTTTTAGTTCAATTGATTGAGTTTTAATTTTTATCTATGCAATTTGAAATCATGACTTTTTAATCCCTATATTTTCGTATGGAATTGGTCGGACTTAACACAATTAAGTATATAAATTAAAACTAAAATCTATTAAAAGTACATTATGGAATAAAACAAAACCCCATTTGGTTACAATAATTTCAACGATCTTTTATTTTTTTACATATAAAAACACTAAAAGTCAATGGGTTAAACTCAAACTAAATTCTTATAAAAATACTGGATGTATAATACGATTTTAACAAAAAAAAAAAGGATGTATGATAAAAAAAAAAAAGTAAGAAAAACTAATTAACAATTTTAAACCCAACTTCTCTATTTTTTTTTTAAATCCAACTCAAAAAATTCCCCCCTGCTCATTTTCCCTTCTTACCCTCATACCAAACATACCCTAAAGGTTTAAGTCAATAATTGACCAAAAAAAAATTTGTCAATAGAGGCGAATTTAATTTTGGTCTTACCAAACAAATAAAACTATTGCATCATGTGGGATTAGGTGCTCATCACTCTTAATAATCACCTAAACTAATTAAATCTAGACTATTAAGATCAGATCTGGACGGTCCAAATTTTATTTTATTTTTCAAATAAAAATTTTAAATACAAAGTCATTTCAAAAAGTATAGTTAATAGATTATCTTTATTTTAAATTCTATACATAAAATAATTATTTTAAAAATAAGAATAAAAACCAAAATAAAATCTGGACAGTCTAAATTTAATAAGTTTGGGGGTATCTATCAATTTTGATAAGCACCCAATGTGAATATACATGGTGCACAATTTGGTTTTGAATTTGATACCTTGTAAAGAAACTTTTGGCATATTAAAAAAGGATAGTAATTTAATTCATGAATGATTCTTCAAATTAAATTAATAAAATGGTTTTTTCCTAATGAGATAAGAAAATCCAATTGAGCATAACTAATCAATATCATTTTTCTTTAAAAAAAATCATATTTTAATTTTGACATCAATTATCATTATATGTTAAACATTAATTGTTACACACAGTATATGGTAAAGAAGCTCAAAAAATAGTTTTCACTTGATGATAAATAATCATAGCAAATAATTTTAACTATCATATTAAACAGAATATAACAACAATATAAGAAGGAAAAGTATACTAATATTTGTTGGGAAAAAAGAAAGAAAGAAAGAAAGTGTGCTTATGTTTGCTTTAATGAAATTAATGTCTTGCCTTGCTCAAATAGTGAATAGTAATTTAAGTTATTTTCTCTAACTTTTACATAATATAATTATTACATAAATATTTTAATAATCAATATCAGCATCATAATGTATACCTTCAATATAGGTAAAACTATTGGCACACTTGAAAAACTAAACTTAATATATCAGTATTTGAAAACGCTTCATCAACAATTAAAATTTCAATTTCTACATTTTCTTTACTGATGACCTGAGAATTGACTAATATGTTATTTATAAAATTAAATTATAAAACTTTATATGAAACAAAGTTTTAAAGTAATTAAATTTTGGCTTTAAAACCTCATTATTTACTTAACCATTGCATCAAAGTAAAAAGAAAATAACGTACGCAAATAAAACAATGTATAAAACATGTACCCCACAATTAGTATAATATTATTTGTTAAAAGGGAACGTGAGACTTGGTCATTCCTATCATTGTAACCTAAACATAGGCCTATTTTATAGGATAAAGGTCTACAATAATATTGCAGGTCATGTAAACTATAATTTATATTATTGAACAAAAAAATATGTAATTAAAGGAAGCCCATAATATTTTTATTTACACTACTGAAAATATTTTTTAATCATGGATAATTTGGGGTTAATTAATATTAGGGTTAAAATATTTTTCTTGGTGGTGTTGTTGGATTTTTGTTTTATATTAAGTGGTATTGTGCACAATATGACTATATAAAAGAAAGCGTGTTAGGAAAAGTTTGGTGGTTATGAACAGAAGCTCCACTTTGTGAATCTGCCGAGTATTTGAACCGAAAGTAAAGTTCATACTTTACACATTTAAAAGACAATAAAATTCACACACATATAGAGGACAATAAAATCTTATATCGAATTAATATTCCGTGGTTAAATTACTTTATTTATATTATTTGTAACAATAATAAAATTGATAATTTACATGCATGCATCTTGCAGAAAAAAAAAATCTAATGCACAGAAACTTTAGATGTGTGCATTTTATAAAGTGATTCCTCAAAAGAAACTAGTACGTAGTTTTTTCAACTATCAACTGCGCATCAACATCAACATAATATATATATATATATATATAAAGGACAGAAAGCTGTAGTTATGAACAATTATGAACAATGTGATTTATTTTAATCAAGTTTTGAGTAAATATACATTGAATCTAGTTATATCAATTTAATTTTGAAATGATCTTCATAGATTATATACATTTAACACATGAAATTGAGACTTGAACACACACACACACACACACACACTCACTTGTTGACCGGAACCTCAGAGATTCATCATCCAGGGCATATTTATTTTTTGTGAAAATTTATTCATATTAAGTATAACCTAAATATTATGGAAAAAGAACCTAAATATCATTGTAATATAAATTATATGAAAAATATTTATTTCAAATTCTTTATATCCTCAATGTCAAATTCTCCAATCATATGTAATCATGTGTTCCATTTTTTAAATATTATTATTTAACCATACAACCATGCCAAAAAAAAAAAACTTGTATATTTATATGACATTGTGTTATTGGAAAATTTAATATAATTGATACAAAGAACTTGATGTAAGTATGGTCCACATTATAGTTATATATAATATTGACAATTTAAGAAACTATCTTATATATTCATGGGTCATATATGTAAGAAAAGTATTCCTACTTGTATAGCAAAAAAGAAAAATATTTCTACACACACACATATCTACATATAAAACGTACACTTTTCCCATCAGGGGATTCATATATGTTCGGGAAAAAGTGGAAAACAAGAAAAACCTATTTTTGACTCTCGTTTTGCATGTGTAGCAACTTTTTCTGTGCTTTACTCAATATTTAGCTGCTTCGAAATTATTTCTTTTTTTCATCTTCAACTATATCATCATTGCCATCTTCATCAGAGAACCTAATTTCCTTGGGGCCTGCGCATGCCTATGCTCATTATATATATATATATATAGATAGATATATAAACACACACACATACACGTGTGTGTGTGTAAACCTTACGTGTGTGTGATGATATATATATTTAACTCAATATTTTTTGTGTGTGTGGAAACCTTACGTGTGTGATGATATATATATATATATATATATTTTTAACCCAATATTTTTCTTATATATTTATTCATGTTTTGAATCCACCTAATCCACCAACTTTAACTTACAATTATGTTTATAATTATATTATAGGACATGTCATCTTGAACTTACCTAGCATTCTTGTTTTACTTCAATTTTCTTAATTTTATTTGATTGACTTCTTTATGTTTTCCATTAGCTTTCATCCTATTTTTCCTTCACACCAGAATTTTCTCTCTTTCTCTCAATTTTTTTTATTTAATCTATATTTATTATGTCCATTAACAATATATGTGTGTGGGTGCGCACGCGTCTTTTCTTTTATACAATTTCGTAAATAACAGCTTTACGGAGTAATAACTAATAAGCATATTATTTTCAGTATTTCAAATTACATTAAAAAGTTTAGTATAGCTAATAAAATATATTTCTAGTGCTTCATAAATATCAATCTGTTTTAGAAATTGATAATATTAAATTTTTACATTTTATCACATAGTCTATAATTTCAGACAGAACGTTCATCTCAAATTATATTCATTGATCTAATACTGAGTGATAATGATTTCTTTAAGATAATTTTTGTTACTTGCTAGTATATGAATATTCTGTAAATACAAATTTTTATCCTTATGAATATATACATATGGTGAAATTGATTATATAAACATTAATATTGATTTCTGGCTGTATATTATGAACTCTCGACACTTGTATTATTAGTAATTTTAATCACATTTAGTTAAATCCATATATTTAGAAAATTATTTATTGTTATAATATGCTAGAAAATAATATTATGACTAAAATAGATACTCTCTTTAGTTTTTTCAAAACTACATAAATTTTTTCTATGAGCACTGAAAGTTTTCGTCGAAAGTTAATTTTTTTTTGTAGTGTTATAAACTCACAAAATGTAATTTTTTTAAAATAAAAGCGAGGTCTCTAGCTACTCTTATTTTCTAGCTACTACGAAAGTACAATATCAATGCCAATACAATATTTTACTCGAAACTTACATATAACAAAAGTTATTTGTTTGGAAAAATTCCTAAGAAAAATACTTCATATTTACTATACACTTTACTCTGATTTTAGATTCTCAAGTTTTGAAGGTAATTAAATGCAATTTTCCCTTAAGAAAGGAAAAAATTTAGAAAATACTTTGAAAATATTAAAATTCTAAATTATTTTGACTACACTTCTTTAGCTATTTACTAAAGTTTATTAGCAAATGACAGGTGTTTTAGTATGAATTCTTGATTCTTGATTTGGGATTTAGCCAATGGTACTTTTTTCACATGCATCTTTTTGCTTGTCATTTTGAACTTTATTTATATATAAACCAAATCAACCAAGCTTGAATTACTTAATATGTAATAATGTATTCACAATAGATTTTACTTATAGTTTTTTGAGTTTTTAATAAAACAGTTTAGTAAATTGATAATGAGAACTCACTGAGAATGTTATTTTCATAGCTTAATCAATTAAAAATCAATTTGAAAACTAACACATTACTAATAATTAATGAGAAATCTTTATATCACCACAAAAGTTGAATATAAAAATATGTGATGACCGCCAATCTATATTGCTTTGCATCATTGTATTATAGCAAAAGGAAATAAAGCAAATATATTTTATATACCTAAGAATGAGTCAGTCAAGTTTGAGTTGGATTCTTAGGCAAAGCGAACGAAAATATATAATAATAGAATCCATATGTTGCTCATTTATCTCATTAATATTTCAACACAACATGCGTGGTCAAGTACATAAGCCAATTAAGCTACTTTTGACTGTTCAAAAGAAATTAAGCTACTTTTGTGGAATGGGATAGATTTATTATTATTGTTATTATTGTTGTTGTTGTTGTTATTATTATTTGTAAATTAGAGTTTTTGGCCAAGAATGTGTCCGTTAAATATTCAACATTGACTATATAAAAAAAATATTCAACCTTAGAAAATGGAACTTATTGAAAAGTCTTTAGAATTGACACATTTGTACATCTAACTATCCTCCAATCTGTACTCATAAATAAATTAGCTGGCTAGGTTCTAACTTAATCATGAGAATGCAGCACTCTAGGGGTCAGGGGCATCAACTTTAATGGTTCCTTTCATGCCTTGATCCATGTTAGTCTAGGGTTGTTGATGTGCCTGAAAGATGATCTACCCTAAGATATTGGAAGAAAAATAAAAAAAAAATTATAATAGCCGTCTCACTTAAAATGCATAGATTGGTTGGTTCATATCCAACAAATAAATACTTTCAATGCTACTAATTGCGGGTTATTGAGGATTACTCTTTTATTTCCTTTATTTATATTTTATTTATAGGGCAGAGATACAGTAATGTTTTTGTTGTTTTTATAAAGCACATTATTAATTTTTTATATGAATGTACAATTTTACCCTTTACTTACTATTATATTGATTTTATTCTCATGAGATATAATATATATAGGTTAATTCAATATTTGGTCCATTAAATTTTCTCTCATCTTGGCTTTGATCCTTCAAATTTAAAACTAATGGTTTTGGTTCCTCAATGAGTAAAATGGTCCAGATTTTTATTCTATTATAGATACCGATGTTTTAAATAAAATGAAACTTGAGGGATTAAAATCACTAGTTATAAACTTAAGAAACTAAAATAAAAATAATGACAAATTTAAGAAATCAAAGATATTAAATAAGTGTAAAGTTGTAAATTTATTAAATTTTAAAGCAGAGTTATATAAAGCTAAAGACCTAATAGTGCTCATTTACCTGTACGCAAATATTATAATTTGCATCAAACTGGAACCACGTAAGATACAAACATGGCATCCATGTGTTGTTCATTTATCTCATTATTAATTCATCAACTCATCATCTCAACATACGTAGGGGACTAGTAAAGCTATATAACCTACTACCAATAAATGTTGGATTCGAATTAGTTGGTTGTTTGGATAGAGATTAGAAAAAGCGTTTATATGATCAAAGGAAAAAAAAGCTATATAAGCTACTTTTTGAAGAATGGATTAGATTAATTTATTATAGTTATTACATCATCATCATTATTATTTAGACAAAAGCATATAATTTGGTGAATAACGCGTACGTTAAATAGTCACAAAAGCCAAGGACAGAAGCGAAGCGAATGATAATGATTAAAGACGCGTCAAAATAGCGTCATAACATGCTGCACAAAATGTGCATGGAATTGATGGTCGAAAAATAGCCACAACGATAACAACAAAAATGACATGAAACCATATTAAACTTGTTGGTCCAAAAATTAATAATTCTCATAATTAATCATGTCTATGTGGGCATGTATCTTTTTTTTATAAAAACTGTTATTAGATGAAGTTTAATTTCCCATATTTGTGGATCTCTGAGAACCGACAAGAGTCTAGATTCTTTGGATGTCCTCGAATTTGTACAGGAGGCGTGTATCTCATTTGAATTAACTATATCCATGCATGAGAATTTTGATTGTTCAAATGTTAAATAATACTACCTCAAACTAATGTAAACTAATATATATGTATACATATATCATTTTCTCAAATTAATTTACATGACTTATATACTAATATATAATATAATGATATATATATAAATATTTTAGAATATATGTAATTTAAACTAATATATTTAGCTTCATTAATATTTCAAAAAAAAAATAGCTAGCTGAGACTTAAATTAAGGATGGAGGTAATAGTATTTATCTTACATGATCACAAGTATCTTAACTCGAGTGAAATAAGGTGATGGATATAATTTATGTTAATTGTTACTCTGGTTTTTATTAATTCTAACTTAATATTTTTAAAATAGTTATTGAAATATTATTATACTTAGTTAAATAAAATTATTTAAATTGGTGAGAGAGAAAGACTAAAACACTTAAAAGATGGGGGAAAATTAATAATTTTAAATTTTTAGAGTTAATACAACTTTTAATAATTAAGTTTGTCCTCATTTTAGTTTTCTTTTCTCAAATTTTAAATTAGTGGTTTTAGTCCTTAAGTTTCATTTCTTCATAACTTAATTATACGTTGGATTAACATGTATACATTAAGCAAAGGAAGTGGGAAAAAGTCTATCCTTAATCAACAAGATCTTACTCATGAATTTATCTTGTAACGGAATCTGAATAATCATATTAATAAGTATGTTTATATATAGACAACAAAATATATAAATATAAAAATTACTACGAGTTCACTTTAAAAATATACTCTTATTGTCCTTAATGCAGAAGCTAGTTGAGGAGTTAATTTTGGGTATAGATGTAAGACTTATTTTCCATATTTATCAATTTTTTTCAAATTATTCTTATTCATGCTCCCTTAACAATAATTAAGTGAGAGGCGAATTGAGAAAGATAATTAGAGTGTTTTAGAAAAAACATACCATATTAATTAATTTAATTAACTTTATTAATATAATTAAACCAGTTCAATAGGTCTTATATATATATATTAGAACGAAAAGAGTATAACAGATACATGATATAATAAAAATAAAAAATAAAAATAAAAAATGGTCCCCCTATCAGAAAACCCCGACCATCCAAAATGCCATCCACTATAACTTTTCATGACAGGAAATGCATGTGACCCTTTTGGGTCATTATCCTCACATTATTCCAAATAATTTGATTAACACCTTGATCAACACTTATCGATAATGTCCACTTTCTTGCACTTTCCAATTTTGGCTTCCTATCTCATTGTGCGAGGAGGATATTACTAATGATGGTACTACCTCCGGTTTTTAATATTAGAGCTAGATGATCTTTTAATAAAGATTAAAACGAAATAAATTACTTAATTATAGCATATATTATAAAATATTTATGTATATTATTATATTATAAATTAGTTTATAAGTCAGGCAAATTATTATGGAGAAAAATGATAAATATAGTAATTAGTTAATTTACTTAATCCATTAAAAAAAGTTAACTGACTCTTATATGATTGTATTACATTAACTAAAAGGGAAAAACAATAGTGGTTTATCAAAGAAAACTAAAACTTTTTTTGAAAAATTTTATTGGAATGAGATTAATTTATTAACAATAATTTCAAGAGAAAATTGGCCATAAATCCCTCCTCAGAAATTTATTTGGAGAATGGTAGATAGAATTATGTGAAATACATTCAGGTCCTTGAGGAGATATAAAAAGGAATTACGTACAAATTATGAAAATGCCTTTAATGAGTAATCGTTTTTTTCCCGTTGTGTGCGATCAATGCCTTTTTCATCTTCACTTGTGTGCAATCTATCTTTCCCTATATACAATCTATCTTTACTACGTGCAACTTAACTTCCTTTATATTTTTTTTTTGATAAAAAGACAATATTATTAAAAATATAGTAAAAAGATACATAAAAAGAATTGGGCGTTTAAAAGATCAAGTAATTAGCAAGAACTGTATTTACCCAATGTTGAGGAAACATTAAAAACATTTTAACAACTAGAAACAATAACTAAACCTAGTCTGAAACAAAAGATCTAGATACAAACTAAGCTATTAACTTGTCCAAGTTAAACTTCATAGTCTAAATATGAAACAGAGCATCAACGATACACGCAAATCATGGCACTGCTACCATGCATAACATCGGAGAAAAACAAGATGATCGTAGGCATTCTTTACACCAAAAGTAGTGCAGAGCGAAAGCCATCGATTAATGCTGTTATATTATGGAACAAGACGTGGGTACCCCATAAGGTATTGGCCATTAAGGTTAGGACGTGGGCACCCCATAGGTTTAGAAGAAACCTCTAAGAACACTAACCAAAGGCTAAAAACTTTGAGAAAAAGCCTAGAGATTGTACCAATCATTATGAAATAGATCTACCAAAGCCTATGTAGTCATATTATTATCTTGGGATTTAAACTCAAGGGCCTGCAAAAACCAAAAAACGAGGGGAGAAAATAGATATTAGAGGTGATTTTCTAGTCTTTTGGACCATTATAGTATCACCCAACCTATTGTAACCCTTCTTCCAAAGGCTAAAAACTTTGAGAAAAAGCCTAGAGATTGTACCAATCATTATTAAATAGATCTACCAAAGCCTATGTAGTCATATTATTATCTTGGGATTTAAACTCAAGGGCCCGCAAAAACCAAAAAATGAGGGGGGAAAATAGATATTAGAGGTGATTTTCTAGTCTTTTGGACCACTATAGTATCACCCAACCTATTGTAACCCCTCTTCCATTTCATTGATACTTCCAACGGGTTTTCTTATAAGATAACCTATTAGAACCCAAAATATAAGATGCACAATAAGTCTCAAACTCAACTAGAACATTATTACCCTCATGCACCAATCTTTTTTCCCTCTATTTTCTTTGAGGCCATCAACATCTTTCTTCTTGGTACTTTCATTCTCAAGCCTAGTTAATTGATTTGAGAAAGCTTTGGCCTTAAGTGAAAGAACCAAGTCAAGAAAAACATAAGCAACTCATGAATAATATATATGACTCTTTTATGCACAAAAATTCAGAAGGCTCCTCACAATATTTGCGCTTTCTATTCATTTCAATATGAGACTTTTTAGAGATTGAATGATTTAACTTGATTGCATACACCTTTGGAGCTAGAGCCTTAAATGTGCAAATTACATTTTTTGCAAACCTTCTTTCCTATATGCGGTCCATCTTCTCTTGTGTGCAATCCATATTTCCCTGTGTAACACATTTTCCCTTTGTGTAAATCAACTTCATTGATGTGCAATCCATCTTCTCTAATGTGAAAAATCCCTAATATGCAAATTACTTTCTTCAGTATGCAAATTATCTTCCCCAATATGCATTCTAGTTTGTTTGTATTTACTAAAAAATTAATCAAATTTTCAATCAGGTATTTTATCTCTGCATGAACTAATTAATTAAACTTCTATCCCAAAATTTTAAAAAAGTTAAACAGATAAATATTTGTAAAATAAAAAATAAAATTAAGAATAATAAAAAGAAAGCTCTTAAATCATTCAAAACAAATTTTGACAAAATTAAGGATTCAGTATGATGAAGGGTAAATTATTAAATAAAATTTATCAAAATATAAAGTTTAATAAAAAAATATCTTTTTAGAATATTGTTAATAGATCTAATAGTTTGAACTCGAATGCATGTTTTCAAAATAGAGAAACAAATCAGTGGAATAAGATAATACGCAATGGATATATTAGAGTATTTTACTCTATGTTTAAAACTTAAATAGATAAATATTACGAAGGGTAAATTAAAAAAAAATTATACCTTTTTCTTCAAAAGATCCAAATCATTAGTCATATTTGTTCTGCATAATTAACGAAGCGTGGCCATTTCTTTACGAGTGTTTCAGTGTCCAATTCTAGTGATAAATGGTGCGACTAATTATATATATATATTTGAATATATGGGGATTGGGATTATAATTTAGTTTACTAGAGCATCAGAATATTAATCTATTATGTCCGCCGTAAATTCATAATTCATAGCAAACTAACGGAGCAGTACTTTTGTTCCTGTAATTATATCATCAAGGATTAATGGGTTATAGATTCATTTAACATATTAGGTTCTCCCACTTGAGTTGGGCCACACACTTGGGCTAGACTAATTAAACTTATTATATATTTCTCTTTGTTCATATTCAAGTCATCCATACCAAAAAAGAAAGAAAAAAGCGGGAGGGGAATCTTTCATAATATAATCAATCAAAATTTAAATTTTTATTAGGAGAGATATCTGCATTTAATACTTGATAATATCTTAAATAAGATTATCTCTATTAAAATTATATATGTGCTTATAAAAAAAAAATATTCAAGCCATACCGACGGAGAGTTAGGTCTAATTAAAGGGTTTAATTTTTCACAACATGATTCAATATTCAAATCTCTATCAGAAAAGTGCCCACATTTGGTTGAGCCGCTTCACGGTGACCTCGCTGCAAGTACATATATAGAGGCTTCTTATTCAAATACTTGCTTCGCTACAACGAAAATGTCAGACACCAACTTATGCTCTCTGATCTTTCTGCTTCTTCCAATGCTCTTCCTACTTGATAATGTTTATTTTAATGCTTTAAATACTTGATATACTGCCCCTGCAACAAGGAGTGTCTTATGAGTTTCTTTTTTTAAGTTTCTCAAATTTTCCCACATATATTCACTTTTTTTTTTGTTCAACCATACATTCACTTTTAGTCCAAGAATTTTCACAAGTTTGGTATATTTTTAACAGCGCACATCTTTCGTTATATATTTATCCAAATCATGCTCAATTCACACAAAAACTATGCAAAAGAGTAGGAAAATGTCCTAAATAACATGAATTTCTTGGAGTTATAAGTACAGAGTATCAATTTAATTTTTCAAAAGAAAAAAAATAAAATCGTAAATTAATTTAAGTAAATGAACAACAATAGTCTTTCACGCTTGAGAAGTCCATTTAATGAAGAGCTAGATTGTAAGATTAATTATTTTGAAAAATCCCAATTTAAAATTATGCCATTTGGTTATGAACTGAACTCTTTTAATTTATTTTTGAAACAAAATATAAATCTCACCATCTTCTTTTTTTTAAAAAAAAATCATCCAAATAAGTCATTATACATCTCATTATGTTATATTTTTTTTG
>QFDD01114719.1:0-11577 GCA_006871305.1 Vachellia collinsii
GGAAAATAGTCTAGAAGTAAGATTATGCATGTATAAAGCAAGAGAAGTTGAAAAATCATGTTGTTGCAAAATTTTCTGTACCGTTTCAGCCTGCAGGTAAAATGGAAGAAGGAATTTGTTTTTTATAATTTTGATGCTTTCATTGAGTTTAAAATGAAAGTTTGTGTAGGGTATAAGTGAGAAACCAAGTTTGGAAGCATTAGAAACCAAGATTGGAATTTTGTGCAACAACTCCCTTTAAGTTGTTGTTTTGAGTAGTTGAAAGGGAAGGAGGTTTCTTTTGAGCTATTTGAGCTTAAAAATGGAATCTACATGCAAAAGTATAGAGTAGAAGCATGTTAGATAAATTTTGAAACCCATGGATGCAAAAGTACAAAGTTAAGATTAAAGAGAGCAAGTTAAGAATAACTATGAAGAAGTAATGCTATAATGGTCCAAATGAGTTAGTAACCTTTATATGATGTTATCTAGGACCATTGGACACTAAGGAAAGAGTTGACAAGCAAGGGACACCAAGACAAGCAAGGAGAAAAAGAGTTAGCAATTATTGTTTTAATTGCATATCATTGTATTTAATTACATGATTACTTGCTTTACTATGAATTGGATAATATGCCACGGTGTGAATGACAAGGTTGTGGTATGATGAAGAATTCTCTTATGCAATGATGCCTTGGTCTATGTTATATGGTTTGACATATAAGGTATGCATGGTGATCCATTCTCAAGGTTCATGTTAATTAAGTATATGCATGTATCATGTTTTTAATGCATGTATGTGATTGAATAATGGTTGCTTATGCTACTAAGATTCCCAAGAATCTTACCCAACCAATGTAACCAAACCCTAGGGCTATCTTTATCCAAGAAGGGAAGAAGAAAGAAGGAGAATGCTTGGAGGTTGGTAAGTATTTGATGAGCATTTTGTGAAGAGCTATAAATACCTATAAGGGTATTATGTGTTGTTTATAAGTGATAGCATGTTTAGTTGTAGATTTATTTTCAAGAAAGATAGAATAGATCAAAATTCTCCAAAGGCATTAATGTTGCAAGTTAAAGGAATCATACTTCAATTGGACCAAGTATGAGGAAAGGGGGTTAAAAGTCAACCAAAATGGACGTAAAGTTGACCAACTTGTTTTGTAGCAATCGAGTGAGTTAGGACGTGATATTTTACCACCAAATAGATATAATTTTTCCCTTTAAAATTAGGGTTAATTCATCCAAATCCGATAACCGTGCTGAGAGATATGCCCTTCCAAAGTTGGGTAAAAATATTGCAAAAATAGAAAATGACCAAATGAACATTAACTTTTGAAATTAAAACTGGGCATGATTTTGAAGTAAACGTGTCCAGAACTTATTTTTTCTGTTATGTTTATCCAGTTATCTTCCAATAGAACTTAGAATCACTCAATTTTGATTTTCCCACAATTAATTATGACTTTTCAAAGTTAAGGCCATTTTTAGAGTGTTATGAATAGTAATCCAAAAACAAAAATTTTTAAACTCTAATTTCCACAAATTATGGCCAACTAAAGTGACTCTAAATGCTTCCACTGGATATATTAATGGGATAAAACTAAGGGTATTACAAAGACTGTAAGGTGTCATTCTCTCTGTGGTTGCTCACAACTGGGTCCAAAACTCAAGAGAGTTGACCATTCTCAAGTTGCCCACAACTGGATCCAAGAATTAGAAGGTCTAATGTAATGTCAACCACTATGATTAGTAGTAGAGACTTTTGTCATGGACTTTAAGATTCATCAAACACAACATTTTTCCCATACTTCATCACAACCCAAACTCATAACTCAGTCACAACCAATTTACAGCATACTTGTATTTATAATCAACATCCATCACATTCTCATTTAAAATGTAATATCACAAGTATGAGGAGTTAATAACACATGTAATAATATCAAAATATTATCCACTTCACCAACAATTTATAAACATAAAATTTAGTTCAAAGAGTAAATTCATGTTAATTTCCAAATTGATCATCACATATGAGTTATAAATCAAAATAATACTTACATTTCAAAAGATGTTTCAAAAACATCTTACAACACGTGACAAGCATATAAAATAAATTAAATGTGTTGACCTCTCACCAAAGCAAGTTGCAATACCACAATAATTCAAGCTCAACGTTCAAGTCCTCAAAGCACAATTAATCTACACAATAATAGTTACACATCAATGTAAGGACAACCAAAACAAACTCACCTTTATGTATATATAAGAATTAAATAAAATTCATTCCCTTTCTAAACTTCATGTTCTTCCGCAAATCCTTACATTCATAATCCAACCTCTTTATCACAACCGTATTTCTATCTCTCAAAAATTCCATTCTCAAAAAATCATTCAAAAGTTTATTTTTAAATCCTCATAATCACATAATCACAAAATCAGTAATCCTTAATGGAACCTCCAATTGTTTCTTCCATAAATCATATCTCAAATATTAGATCACTTAAATATCTTTATTTCCTCAATCTATCCAAAACACCAGATTTACATACTCAAATTTCCACCAAATACCCAACATTTTCATTATGTACCTCAATTCTATTCCATTCAAAAATCAATATCAACTCCAATAATATTCCCAAACCCAAATAAATTGTTCAACAAAATTTTGATTAACCACAAAATCCAAAATAGTAAGTGCTGGGTTTATAACAAAAAATCATTATAAAATCTTAATATACCCAAATCAAAAATCTAAACTGATTAAAATCCTCTATAAACATTTCTCTATATTCTTACTTACATTGTTAAAACTCAAAAATTCTTCAAAACTCTAATGGTAAAATATCCTCTATCCAGCATGACATTACTACCATTAGAAAGAGATAAACATTTAGAACAACTTTCATGAAGGAAGTAAGGTGAAAAGGAGAGATTTTAATTACTTAAATGATCCCCAAAATTTTTCCCTAGCAGAGCTCCTTGTGTCGCGATGGCTAGGGAAGCAAGGAAGAAATGGAAGTAAAGAAAGAAGGAAGGAAATGGGAAGAGACGTGCAAGTGACCAGCACACTCTTATTTCAATTCACTATCGTTGAAAGAAATGAGTTCGTTGTGGTGAAGTCAAGCTTTTGTTGCAACAAAGCTGTCCTAAGACTAAGAAGATAGTCTAAAATGGCATATTGGCCGCGGTAAAGGCATCCCGAGAGGGATCCCTACTGATTTGCTCTAGCTGGCCACAACAAAATAGAAAGTTAGATGTAGAGAAGGTGTACCAGAGGGATTCTCACTTATCAACAATAGTCAACAAGTTAGCCGCACGTGAAGTCCACAACCAACAGAAAATCAGTATTGTACCCACATAATACAAGGTGGATGCATTTATCACAATTGATTATCTCTTAATTATAATTAAGTCCCAAAGTAAAATTTAGGATGTTATAATGTAAATCATAGAACTCAAGCTGGATAGTGCAAATGTAGGTAAGCTACTAGAGTTATTTGTGATCGGAAAGTACTTAATACAGTAAAAGGAAAGTTTTATTATATGACTACAAGGCCATCAATATTATATGGTAGTGAGTATTAGGCTTTAAAGAGACAACATAAGCATAAAATGGGGGCAGGGTGAGATGAGGATGTTGAGATGGATGTGTGGCCATACTAGAAATGATCAAATTTGAGGACAGATTGGAGTGGCAACTATTGAGGGGAAAATGGTGGCAAATTATTTGAGATGGTTCGGACATATTCAGAGAAAACTAGTGGAGGCATCGGTAAGAAGAGTGAATCAAACAGTATGTAGTCCTTTAAAAAGGGGTAGAGGATGACCGAAGAGTATTCTCAAGGAGGTTATACAGAGAAATCTTTTCGTTAATAATCAGACAAGACTTTGTTGTAGTACAAGTTTACTCAAACTTTTCTAAACATCAATTAACTTCACAATATTGATTTAAAGGAACCTTTAAACGTCCATAAGGATCAAAAGCTCTATTTAGCATAAATAATCTTAATCACACACATAACATGTATGAGTATCAATGGCAAAAGAAATGAGGAGCTTCCTCAAAACCCCAAACTTTAATTCACAAACTTAGCTCTTTTGATTTGTTCTTGTTTCATAAATTTAAACTATAACTCTTAAATTTTTGAGAAAGAAATTAATATATATATATATATTTCCTTTCCTTTCTTTTTTTTCATTTAGAAGTTATTGGGACTACTGATTTCCTCTATTGTTAAGAGCAAATCAATTTACTAGGTTGCTAAAATTATATATATAGCATAATAGTGCAGGCCCTAGGCCGATCTCTTAATGGCTATATTCCTATGTATTTATTTATTTCAATTTCTATTTGTTACTGAATTAAAGAATAATTGTGAGAACTAAAAATGAGTGAATAAATGTCAATATATGCTTCTTAAGAGTTAAGACTCTACCTTTATTACCTTCCTAAATTTATGAATTCTTTGTATAAGAGAACCAATTATTTTCTCACATTATCTAACAACTAGATAAGCATTTAAATGTTAAGTCACTTCCAAAAACAATATCAATCGACATTGCTCAATGAATTAGTCACAACATTCAACCTAGAACAATATCACGTCAAGATTAAAATGAAGCTACTCTAAATCAAAAAGATAGAATTGAACAAGTACAATCCAGTCAAGTTGTGTAAAATAATGGAGAAGAAAAATACTAAATTAGAGTATGAAATCTCATCTCAAGCTTATAGATCGAGTCCAAAAATATGAATCTATGAAAATATTCATGACATACAAAGAAATCCCTGATTAAATCAAGGCTTTGGCTTTATCTTAGCTCCTAGGAAGAAGGTGAATCTAGTCGAACATCTGGAAGCCAACTGCAACAGCAACCACATGCTTCGAAAAGCCATGGAGGACAATGGTGAAGACAAAAATGGAAGATGGCAAGAGGGTGATACAAGTCGCAGAAGTCAAAAAATGAGAGTGAGGAGTGCAAGTGATGGAGAGAAGGGAGTGACAGAGAATGGACAAGGTGAAGGAAGTGAGTGTATGGTGAGGTGCACAGGAAAGAGAAAAGAAAGTGGGATGAAGTGGAGAGTAAGGGTGAGATGTAGTCATGGGGAAAAAGATGAAAGAGTGGAGTGAAGAAAAATGACTAAGACCAAAAGAGAGAAGAGAAATAATGGTCAGCCCCCTCTTGCATGTGAAGTTCCGTCTTTCTTTTAGAAGTTCAAAAGGAGATCAAAAAATGTGTGAAAAAGCAATATGTGATAGCTGTACTCATTCGGTTGCTTCCCAACTAATTCAGTTTCCAATTTGCCTTCCCTTTCCTTTTTGCGCTACTTTTCTCTTTCTATTTGTTTGCCACTCCAAGAGCCAAAATGCTATGCTTCTTTCCACATTCCTCATGTAGTTTTCAGCATTTAGTTAAAGAGGGTTTTTGTATGATATTTCTCAAGTCTTTAAATTTTTGTGCCCTTTTTTTTTACTTGCCACATTGAATCCAAATGTATAATGCAATACTAAGTAATTAACATAATAGACACTTATGAAATTTTGAGTAGTGATACAAAAAATCTTAGTTTATCAATTAATTCATAAAATCATTCCTTAACATTTTTAACCTCTAACACAATTGAACTCAAATAAGGTGTTAAAAGCTCAATATTGCATATATTTTCTCACACAAAATAGGACTCTATCAACTCCTCCACACCTAAGTTTTAGCCCTCGTGGAACAAAAAGAAATGAATGAAGTATCAAATAGGATCATAACATTGACAATTACTCCTAATCTACCATGATCTCTCTACTTCTCATCAATCCATGAATATACCACAAACTGAAAGAACTACCAATAGCGCAAAATTTAACCAAAATGAACCAATTATGTACAGCCACTCAAGGGATATGTGTTTCACTCAACTTACTTACAAATGGTAAATTTCTCTCCCACCTACTTGACCATAATTCTACCATAAGCTCGTCCAAGTTCTAACTTCTCCACTAACTTGTAACAAATGCACAATTGAATCAAGAGGTCTTTCTTTGGGTTGTAATGGTGGCGTATGAAAGAAATGAAAATAATGAATATGGTGATATAATAAGTAATTGATGGATGTGAATGAAACTAATTGCACATTAACATATATTTAAGGACCTAAAAGCATCAAGAAGCCTTAAGGAAGAATGTATTATACAATCATAGCACTACAAAAGCACTACCATTTTTCACTTTAAGCAATGTCTAACAATTCTTCTTTCTCTCTCTCTTTTTTTTCAGCCCTTCTTTTTCATTCTTTTTTTTTTGGCTGTCTTTTCCCCCCTTCTTTCCATTTTGGTTTTCATCACTGCATAATGTAACATCCCCAGAGCCCTCCCTTGTAGATATTGTCCCTGTTGCAAACAGAGCAGGGTTTTGTTTCCCTGGGTTGTTTCCCTGGGTTTAAAAACCCAGGGAAACAAAACCCTGCTCTGTTTGCAACAGGGACAAAATCTACAAGGGAGGGCTCTGGGGATGTTACAAATAATCCCATCATAAAGCTCAAATGTATACACTCAAACTTAAGTGCTTTCAATGCAATCATTGTTCCTTTTAATGATGAAATAAATGCACAATAGCTTCCAAATAGATGTGAAAAGGGGACGAAAGAAATGAACAAGTATGCCCAAAGTGGTTAAGTAAAGGATATAACATTTAAGGTTAGCTTTTTGGTTAAATGGCTAATTTTTATGAATGCCTCTATCATATCTAGGAATGCAAATGTTTAAGAGGTTTTGAAAAGAACAAGGACAAGTTCTAGAGAATATATGACGCAAGTGATGTGCACACAAGAAATGGAAATATTAGGCCCAAAGATTATCTTGCATCATGGGATAACATTGTCCAAAATAGTTCATTAAGCTAAATAATGCCCTACAGCAGGACTTAATGCTTATGGATAACCATCTCATGAGATTAGTTTCAAAACCATGATAACTAGGATGCAATCACATGAATTTATGTCCTGTTTAAGATTTCAAAATTTCAGCATACAATAATAAAAAATTATAGCAACTTACAGCAAAATTACAGAAACACATAGTAGCACTCCACCCCCACCCCTATTTGTTGCATTGTCCTCAATACAACCAATGCAAATTTAACATAGGGATGAAATAGAAATTCAAAGGTATGATAGCTAAAACCACATATAACACCAACATAGAATCTCACATTGTAAAATTCTAACTACTAACCTATTGAAATGTTCCCCTCCCTCACACTTAGTCTCAAAACAGAAAAGCAAGACATATTATTCTCAATAGAAAAGTAATGAGAGTTAAATGAGAGAAAGAAGCAACTTGAATTCAAGGAGGTTCAAGGTGCTCATTATGTTGCTTCATCAAGTGTCCATTGACCTTCATGGTTTTGCCATTTTCTTTATCTATAAGCTCAACCATGCCAAAGTCATGAACTTTAGTAACTATGTATGGGCCAATCCATCTTGTTTTAAATTTGCCTCTCTTAAACTTGAATCGGGCTAAAAATAATAGAACTTTGTCACCAACACTAAACTATTTACTTAAAATTCCTTTATCATGTATCAACTTGGTTTTCTCTTTGTAAATCCTAGAGTTTTCATATGCTTCAAGTCTAATTTCTTCTAGCTCCTGTAATTGGAGTGTCCTCTCTTGTGTTACAACTTCAAAGTTCACATTGAAGCTCTTTTTTTTATGACAAGTCCATATTGCAGCTTTTAACTTCCTAATAAGCGATATGTTCAATCTCTACTAGCAAATGACAAGATTTCCCATAAATAAACCTATATGGAGACATTTCTGTGGGTGGTTTTGTATGCTATCTTATATGCCCAAAGTGAATAATTTAACTTTGTGCTCCAATCTTTTCCTAAAGGTTTAACTATCTTCTCTAGAATCAGTTTCATATCTCTATTTAGAGCAAGGAATTAAGGCCAGCCCGTTTAAGTCCTAGTCCCAAAATTCCCCCATTTTATCAAGCCTGTCCCCGCGAGAGGTCAGGTCGGGGCCGATTATCAGGCCTGCGTCACTGTTCACTTTTATTTATTTATTTAAATACAATAATTTTAATACAATACAATTTTCTTACTCAAAAACATAGAAAATCATATTTAATTATCTAAATAACTACATTGAAAATAATAAATACTGCGAAAGTCTTAAACTTAAGTTCATAAATCATACAACATAAGCTTCTTTCTTCATCAATTATCATCACTATTTTCAATTTTAAGAATATTTGAATTTGATCAAGCTTTACTAAAAATTTGACCAAGCTTCTTTCTCAGAAGGCTTTGCTTTTATCGAGATAAAAAATATTAAGTATTTCATCTGTAACACCACTATCATCATCATTTTAAGTTTTTGCAACAAATAATAAACCAAAATCATAAATTTAAAATATGTTTATTATGTAAAATATATATAAATTATTAAAAAAATATAAAAAAATTATGACAAGTTTAAAAGGGTCAGCCCTTTTAAGCCCTCAGTCCATTAAGGCTAGCCCTTTTTGGTTTGTTTTTTTCTGAAAGCTCAAAATCATAAACCCGACCCTCCAATTAAATAGGCTTAATTGGGCAGGGCCTGTAGGCTCTATCTCTATTAGACACTTTAGCTTGACTATTAGTTTGTGGGTGATAAGGTGTAGACATTTTATACACAACTCTATATTTTCCTAGCAAACTATCTACCACCTTATTACAAAAATAAGACCACTTATCACTCACCAAAGCTCTAGGGACACCAAATCTACGAAAAATATGGGACTTAAAGAATTTTGCAACTGTTGCTGCATCATCTTTCTCTATTGGAATTGCTTCCACCCATCTTGACAAGTAATCCATAGCAAGGAGAATGTAATTAAATCCCATAGAAGTTGGAAATGGTCCCATAAAATCAATTTCCCAAACTTCAAAAACTTCACAAAATAGCATGTTATGCAGAGGCATCTCATGCCCTTTAGTCAATCCTCCAAATCTTTGACAAATATCACATTTTTTTTTACAAAACTAAAAACAATCTTTAAAAATTGTAGGCCGGTAAAAACTAGCTTCTAGTACCTTTCTTGCTATCTTTTTACCACGGAAATGCCCTCCACAAGCCAAGGAATGATAGCCAACTATTACTCCCTTGGTTTCTTGCTTTGGTACATACCTTCAGATGATATGATCATTGCACATTCTCCACAAAATTGGTGGATCTCACACATAATATTTTGCATCACTCTTGATTTTCTATGCCTGAAATCGAGAAAGGGAAGGGGGAATCAATTCTATCACCAAATAGTTAACTATTGCAGCATACCATGGCAGTTTACTAACTAAAGCAAACAAAATAGAATTTGGAAAATCATCACAAGTTAACTCCAAAATTAGATACTTCCTTTGTTTCAGGTGGCAATCTGCACAAATGGTTTGCTACAACATTTTCAACTCTACTTCTATCCCTTATGTCAATATCAAACTCTTGTAGCAAGAACATCCACCTAATTAACCTTGGTTTTGACTGTTGTTTCTTAAAGAGAATTTTAATGGCAACAAGGTCAGTCTATACAACCACTTTAGAATTTATAAGATAGGGCCTAAACTTATCCAAGGCAAAGACAATTACAAAAATCTCCTTTATAGTAGTTGTATAATTCATTTGAGCACTATCAAAAGTCTTTGAAGCATAAGAAATCACCTTTGACGGTTTATCAATTTTTTTTACTTAACATTGCACCTACTGCACTATGTGAAGCATCACATGACATATCAATGCATAATTCTAGTTTGGTGCATTGAGGATAGGTGGTGATGTGAGCAGTGATTTAAGAGTGTCAAAGGCTCCTTTACATTCATCATCAAAAACAAATTCAATATCCTTTTGCATAAGCTTTGAAAGAGGGGAAACAATCTTACTAAATCTTTTGTAAAATCCACAATGATCAGGGAAAGATGTAAGCTCTTTCAAATTAGTAGGATATGGCAAAGATGTTATGACTTCAATTTTGGCCTTATCCACTTCTATGCCTTGTTTAGAAACTAGATATCCTAACACAATGCCTTTATCAACTATGAAATGACATTTTTCAAAATTCAAAATCAAGTTCTTCTCTATGCATTTAGGTAAGACTTTATCAAGACTCTCAAGGCATTCATCAAATATATTACCATGAACAGTGAAATCATCCATAAAAACTTCCATGGATAGCCTAAAAATTCATGAAAAATGGATATTATTGCTCTTTGGAAGGTCTTGAGGACATTACAGAACCCAAAAGGCATTTGGCTATAAGTAAATGTGCCAAATGGGCATGTAAAAGTTATCTTGTCCTAATCCTCTAGTGCTATTGGAATATGGAAGTAACTTGAAAAACTACATAAAAAGCAATAGTTAGTTTTCCAGCTATATGCTCCAACATGTAATCAATAAAGTAAAAGAAAGTGATCTTTTCGAGTAGAGTCATTCAATTTTTTATAATCAATGCAGACTCTCCATGAATTATGAATCTTAGTGGGTATTAATGCATTTTTCTCATTTCTAACCCTTATAATGCCACTTTTCTTGGGTACTACATGCACAAGACCCACCCATTCATAATCTAAAATTGGAAAAATAATTCTAGCACTCAACAGTTTTGTTACCTCTTTTTTAAGAACATCTAAAATCAATGGATTTAACCTTCTTTGTGGCTATCTTATAGGCTTAGCATCATCATTTAATAATATCATATGTATACAAAAAGATGCATTTATTCTAGGTATGTTAGCCAAAAACCAACCTTATGCCTTCTTTGTTTTTTTAAAACAGATAGTAATTTGATTTCTTCATTTTCAACGAGAAATTGGCTACTATGACATGAAATGTATTATTTTAGCTAAATAATTATATTTCAAATTAGAAGGTAAAGCTTTGAGGTCTAAATCTGGTGGTTGTATCACTGAGGGAACCAATTGCTTCAACTCTAAAGCTCCAACAAATGGTGCTGCCAGCAATGCTTCTTTTTGAGTCCTGTGATAAGTAAAATCAATAAAGAAGCCATTTGCAATAGAATTATGTAAAAACTGACTTAAATCAGAATTTAATACTTCCTTTTCAGTCTCCATGGATTTATTCATCAGTTTTTCAAAGTGATGTGAAGGAGAAAGCTTCAATTAGAACATCAATAGCACTAACTCTAAGTAGTGAATAATCCTCATATGGGTGTTTCATGGCCTCATACACATTAAAGCTAACTACATGCTCTCCTACTTCCATAGTTATGTATTCATCCTTCATACTAATGACTGTCCTAGTTGTCTTAAGGAATGGTCTACCCAAAATCAATGGTCCTTCAAAGCATGCATCTTGAGCCATATCCAAAACATAGAAATCCACTAAAAAAATAAGATCTTTTACTTTTACCAATATATCTCCCAGCAGCCCATATGGTTTTCTAAATGTTATATAAGCTAATTGAATGATTGTGCTAGTCTTTTTTATAGTCTCAATGCCTAAAGAGTTATAAATAGACAATGGCATCATATTAAAATCTAAAAGTGCACTAGCAATATTCAAATTTCCAATTGTGCAAGGAATGGTAAAAGAACCTGGATAAGCT
>QFDD01114722.1:0-27893 GCA_006871305.1 Vachellia collinsii
TATCTGTTAAAACCCCTTATTCTATATAAAATCCCTCTCCTCCTCACTTTCTCCCACATCTAACAATCCCAATCATCTATATTTCCCAGAAAACATTAACCTTAACTTCCACTAACTGCAATAGAACCACACACACACACACTCACACTGACACTGCAACACAACAAGCAAGGTAAGCGAATGAAATAGATTGGAGAACGGTACCTTGGAGGCTTCTCTGAGCCTCTTCCGTGGAGTTCAGCGACGGTGGTGGAGATTGGAGAACGGAGGACAGTGACAGACTGACGGCGAGTTGAAGGTCAGTGAGGACGACGGCGAGTCTGCGAGATGACGATGGTGGAGATTGGAGAACAGAGGTCGAAGCCTTGGAGGCGCCGCGATTTGAAGGCAGTGACAGCGATGAGAGTCCGCGAGGGACGATCAGGAGCTCGAAAGTAATATCGATGAAGAATGATAGTGAGATAGATGTAAAACTAAAACCAGCGTGGAATAATAAATTATTAAAATTGTAGATAAGGTAAATTTAGAGACAACACAAATCAATTAATAAAAAGATGCATTGGTACAGTGTCAAGGTTACTGTATCTAAAGATGGTAAAAAAAAAAAAAAAGGTTTTAGTGTATTTAAAAGTCGAAGTCTTAGAGGCAAAGGATGTGAAGAGATTGGCAGATCCAGTTAAGGCATGTGTATCGAGAAGGCAATAGATGTGCTGACTTCCTTGCTTATTTAAGTAGAGCTCAGCGGCACAGGTGTTCAACCTGGATAACACCTCCCACGAGTATACAGGAGCTTCTGAGAGAGGACCTTGCTAGAATTGGTATCCCCAAGAAAATTTATGTTGTTAAGTAGTTGTTCTAGGCTTTGACTCATGTATTCACCAAAAAAAAAAGGTCGAAGTCTTAGAGGCAAAAAAAAGGTTAGGCCTCTTAGCTAACAAGTTTAAAATGCTTTTCAATGTACTTGGATCTAACCTATTAAGTGAAACATACTTTCTAAATAACCTATGTTTGTGCCTGTGTTTTAATAGGTTTGGTATGTACATGCCAAATGCAAATCAAACCTCCTGATATGTTTTTATCCCTAGTTGTAAGTGCAAGTCACTTAATTAGAACTGTTTTTTTTAGACCAAATCATATGACTTCATTAACAAAAAAAAAAAAATTTAACCGACTTAAACAATCAATCTTAACCTTACATGACACTACCTGTAATAATTTTCAGCTTTACAGAGCTAGCCCATTTAAATTTTATTTACATTTGAACCTTTCAAAGCCCTTATCATAATGAGTTTAGTGTCTGTAAACCACTTTTCCAATATCATTTACAGTTTACAACACAAGTAGGCGAAGAAGTTTTATATTGGTTTGTATCAACACACTCCAACAATGCCAACCTTAAACACATTGACAACACTTTTTCTCATTATTTGTTAATGGTTTATAGCATGTTTGGGAACACTCCAAAATCACTTTCACACAAGTTGAGATAAAACTTCTCTCACATATATATCTTAGATTGTGTACAATCACTTTTCAAAAGTTAATTCAAACAAGCACTTAGTTTATTTGCAAAACCTTTGATTGGTTGAGGTTAACATTGTTAATAGAAAGGAAATTGTATTTAGTTATGTTTTCTAGTAAAAAAAAACATCTCTTCAATATTCTCCATAAGATGTTAGACCAAAATAAATATTCTCAATTAGATGGATTATTTCTATCTCCTTGTCCCTCCATTTATTTATTGTTTGCCTTTTTTATTTTTTTGTTTCACAAGCAGCTAAATTTATTGTTGAAACGAAATACATAAAAGGCCTCCCATTGCACTCCAATGAGCATATCATTGAGGGCCCAGGTGTACTTCTTGAAAAAGTAAGATGCATATCAACTAAAGTATAATTAACAACCAATGAGAATTGGGTATTTCGATCTAATGGAAGACGTCAATATCTCATAACATGATGAATTAATATTTAAATACTTATTGAAATAGGTGTTCATATTTAATACATAATAGCGCTTCAAGTATGATTGCCTTTAATAAAAGATTACGTATGCTTAAAAAAATATCCATAAGTTAGCTTTTCAAGGAAGCATGGAGACCGCTAGCTAACACTGGTAGAATAATTTACTTAATATTATCCTCATCATTAATATATGAGCTATACTTAACTAATTTTAGACGATCAAGAGAATGAGATAACGTATTTAATCATAACAAATGTGATATGATCTCTTTAAAATACTTATACATAACATTAAAATGTAAATCAATTTATAATTTAGATAAATTAGATCCACAGATAAAAATAAATATAAGAAATGAAATAGATTGAATTTTATAATTATAACAAAAATCAACAACAAACCTCAATGTTTAGCTCTGGAGTAGTAGTTTACATGCTCAAATTGAGCAAATACTCATGTAACATAAAGCTAATATAAGGAAAATAAATTACTATACAACAACAATAATAGTAGTAATAATAATAATAATAGAGGCGAAAGTTTTCCGATGATTTGCTTTATGGAGATTGAGGCTTTATATGGTCGATCATGAATCCCATTTTTCTACATTTTAATTTCATTTAGTATTCTTACTTTTTTCTTTTTTTATTCAATATTAATTCCTTTTCTTTTTCTTATATGAAAATAGAAAGTGATCGGCAATATTTTGATAACTTTTTTTTCTTTGATCAAACTTATCTCTTTCTTTGATTATCGTTTTCAACTTTTGATGACTTTTCTTTTTTGTAAGTAAAAGTCGCGGTAAAGTTTTTTTATGAGAAAAACAAATTACTCAATAATAATAATAATAATAATAATAATAATAATAATAATAATAATCCTTGTTTCATTAAGTAAGATGGCTTAAGGTGTTAACATATTAAAAATTTAAAATCAAATAATTTTTAAAAATATACACACGTAAAATCGTTTCCTCTCCTTAAGCCGGGTGCCCGGTGGAACCCGACCCTTTATTCTTCACATCCTTTATTGGTGGTGGCGAGTAACCGAGTGCTACGTAGTGAGCAGCTAGAATTTCGATTCGCCCGTGTGGTGTCTCTCTGCTCTCGCCCAAGTGGTGTTCAGTCCCTAGGTACTGTCTGTGCATTTTCAAATCATCCCTCGTGCTCGAAGGAGGTTTCGTTAATGGAAACCATGGAAATAAGAAAGAAAGATACAAAGAACCAAGACCTAAAGGAGGAAGAGAACAACAATACCCTCGAGTTCCAATGGAAAGAAAGCAAGGATATCCAGAACTTAGAACACATGCTGGTCGGCAAGGTAATATCGCAAGACAATATCAGCCTCAGGACAGTAAGGGACATTATCATACCGATATGGAAAGTGGAAGGAAAGCTTGAGATTAAGCCTATCGGTACTAACATCTACTCATTCACTTTTGAAAACAGATCTGAATCTGATCGTATCATGAATGAGGGGCCCTGGTTTATAAGGAACAACATCCTAGCACTGCAACACAGACCCCCTTTCATTTCTGACAGTGAACTCGAGTTTACCACGTGTGTTTTGTGGGTTCAGTTTTACGACATTCCACCCGAAGGAATGTCTGGCTTTATATCAGAAGAATGGCGGAAAGGATCGGCAGGGTTTTAGAGTTTGAGGATCCTATGGATAAGCTCTCCCCAAAGCGAAATTTTGGAAGAGCTAAAGTGGAGATTAGCCTAGACAAACCTCTAACTGCTGGCTTCAGTGTACCTCGACCTCACAATAAAAAGAACGTTGAAGTAAAAGTCAAATACGAGAAACTAACTACGTTCTGTCTCAACTGTGGAAGACTCGGACACGATTACAAGCTCTGTCCGTTCACCTTTGATGAAGATGGCAGCGGAATTTTCCATTTTAATTCCAGTCTATGCACACCGGTGATACGTGCCACTCGCAAGGAAAACCCACCAGACTTCTCTCCGGCAAAAAAGCTAAACTCCGGTGAAGGTGGTGGACGTGACATGCATGGGAAAAGAGAAAGCATTAATTGCCAACTACTCCCACGGAAATCCAGCGAAGTAGAGATCTGCAGAGGGATGGACGAGAGCAACACCTTTCCCAAGGGTAATGATGAGAGGGCCCACTCCTTAGTTACAACTGAGAAGCTTCCAAAACCATTGGACACTCCAACAAAAGGAAAAGGATGGTCAAATGCATGGGCCTTTTCGAAAAGTCCCAATCTGGCCCCACATATTGGGCCTCTCCCCCAGGAACCCACTATCTCAACCAACTCTCTAAATCTCGTCAAAATGAGTAAATGGTCGAGGCGGGATAGGCCTAAAAGTCTTTCACCTTTGAGAACAGGAGTGATCTTTGGCATCAATGAATAGGGTCTCAAATACCGTGTAGACTTGGCAAAGGATGACATTGAGCTGCAAGAGTTCTTTGGATCTCTCGTTACTGCAAATAACAGAGAGATTGTGCAACTAGCAAACCTTTTCAACAGAGTTTTTTCGAAAAGAAGGGCTTAGGAGGAATGGGAATCACCCATTGCAAAAGGAAGGAAAAATTCTGATTCAGACTCGCCCAGCAAGGCCGAATGTAGGGAGTTGAGCTTAATCAAGGAAAGGGAAGAAACAGAACAGTCTTATCAGCTGGAGAAGGAAAATGAAGAGATTAAGCAAAGGAGGAAAGAATGGTTCATGCAAGCACCATTCAATTTTTCAGGTCCCATTTCTTTCGTGGAAGGTGATAGATCTTCTGATGATGAGAGGAAGCCAAAGAAGAAAGGGAGAACAAGAAGAGCACTATTTAAAGGTGAGACCTCTATTTCTCACAGACTGGAAAAACTGAACTGGACACTTCAAGAGGGTTTGGTGGCTGCCCGTTCACAGCCACTAAACACAAATGATTTGCTTAGCCTGGAACTGTCAGGGCTTAGGAACCACCCTGACAGTTCATCATCTAAGGTTCCTTATTAGAACCCTAAATCCAAATTTGATCTTTTTGGCTGAAACAAAAATGAGAAGGGATAGAGCTGATAAAATTAAGCGTAAATTAGGCTTCATGAACTCTACTTATTATGATCCTGTGGGGAGATCAGGTGGCCTAGCCTTATGGTGGAAGGATGACTATAATGTGCCCGTTTGGCAACACCTTTAGACCCCATGGAATGCATTATGTGGCCCAAAATCGCGGTAGGCTTAAAGTCCATGTTTGGGAAACCAGTTGTCATAAATGCATTACATCCAACGGGGCTCCCAGCTGAAGGCAATTTACCGTTGTGGAGTAAATAATTCACCGTACTTGGCAGCCTTTTAGACGATGTCTCTGCTTTTCTCTCTCGTCGGTCAGAAAACGCTTCTCCCACGCCTTGTCTCTTACTCCATTTTTCAGTCTCGTGAAGCACACGTCCCTCTTCCTCCATCGCTCAGAGTCCCGTACAGCTTCAGCCTTCTGCCTTTGTCTCAACTCATTCACTGCTCTGGCTCTTCCTCCACCTTCAAGCTTCCTCAACGTCTCAGGCATAGTGCGGCAGCTCAGCCATCGTCTCCGAAACTCCAGCCGCTTCCTCCACCTTCAAGGAGATCTGCGTCTCAGCCATTGTCTCCGAAGCTCCTTCATCAAATGTTGGAACTTCCTCTTCAACATATATGAATCTCGTCCGTGACAACATTAGAGATCTAATTGTACAAACATTACAATCCAATTAATTATGTAATGATATTATTACTTGGACAATTTTACTTTTCAATATATATGTAATATAAATATATTTTTATTTATTCCATCTTTTTATCATTATAGTTTTCTCTACTAATTTAACAATATTATTATTAGTTGGACAGTTTCACTTTTAAATGGAATGTAATTTACATGTTTTTTTATTTTTTACATTTTTTAATCATTTTATATTTTTTCTCATTTTATCACAATATATAAAATAATATATATGTATCAATATATAAAATAATATAGGGGGAATTACTATAAAGTCCATGCAAGAGAATTAATATCAGACAGATCCCAAGAAGTTGTTAATGTAAGTAACTTAAGTTGTCATTTGTAGCTGCTTGAGTTGTTAATGGGACCTTTCTAATATTAATTCTCCTGCATGGGACTTTATAGTAATTCCCTCAATAATATATATGTATTAAGTCTTTTATATTTTTTCTAATTTTTTCCAAAAGTCACTTTTCCAACATTTATCCAAACATAAATGCATTCTACCAAAAGTCATTCTAAATCTAATCTATCCAAACATAAATGCATTCTGGTCAAAACTCCTTTTTTCAAAGTACATTTTCTCAAAAGTCATTCCCCAACGGTTTCCCAAACAGGCCCAATATTACTGTGGGTTTAGTGACTAGATATTTTATCCATATTGAAGAAGTCACTTGTGGGAGCAAAAGTTTCGGAGCCATTACCTGTTTTTATGGGCCAACAGACATAAATCTAAAATTGCAATGGTGGAACCAACTAAAAGAGCTGAAACCAACTCAAGAGTTATCTTGGATTCTTTTTGGGGATTTTAACGAAATGCTATCCCACTCTGATAAAGGTGGAAGAGCCATAATGGAAAGAGATTTGAATAGATTCAGAAACTTCCTCTCTGATTGTGATATGATGGAAATCCCCTCTAAGGGCTATAATTTCACCTGGGCCAACAATAGCGAAGGTGATGATTTCATTAGGGAATGCCTTGACAGAGCTGTCTTAAATTGCCTTTGGAGACTGAATTTTCAAAAGGGTTAATGCCATGTTTTAAGTGCTATAGGTTCTGATCACAGTCCCCTCATTATCAATTACGAACACCAAGATATCATTACGCCCAAGCTCTTCAGATTTGATATTAGGTGGCTCTCTCACCCCCATTTTGAGGAAATAGTCAGAAGCAACTGGCATGGAGGAAGCTCAGATTTGGCCCTATATGATTTTGTTGAAAATCTAAGGAACCTGAGCTACATCTTAGCAGAATGGAGTAAAAATTCAAGAATAATAGCAAAGCTGTCAGCAAACTAATGAAGGCTATTCAAGACTGTTTAGAGAGGCAATGGAGCACTGACACAGCTCAAGAACTTGCTATCTTAAAGCAAAATCTAAATCAGCTGTGGGAGCAAGAGGAAATTTACTGCACAAAAATCTAAAATCCAATGGCTAAAATGGGGGGATCAGAATACCAAATTTTTCCATATGACCACTCTCATAAGAAGATGTAGAAATAAAATTACCCGTTTAAAAAAGGGGGATGATGATTGGGCTGAAGGAGATGATGAAATAGGAAAATGTTTTGATGATTTCTACTCTAATCTGTTTAAAGGCCCAGAACACAGGGACTTTAGTGATATTCTTGAGTTTGTTGGTAGTTCGGTAACTGTTTAAGATAATCAGTTGCTCATGGCAGAAGTTACAAATGAAGAGGTGAAAAGAGCAATTTTTGATTTGTGTGGCTCCACAACCCCTGGTCCTAATGGTTTTACTGGGTATTTCTATCAAAAGCAATGGCACTGCATTGGTAATGAGGTATGCTCCCTTATCAAAAAAATTTTTGCTGATAGATTTCAATTGGATGAAATAAATAAAACTGATTTATTTCTCATTCCCAAAATTGATTGTCCTGAGAGTGTAAGTGATTATAGACCAATTAGTCTTTGCAACTTCTCTTACAAAATTTTCTCCAAAGTCATGGTCAATAGACTAAAGCCTTTGCTCTGTAAAATTATTTCTGAAAGCCAAAGAGCATTTGTGCCTGGAAGATTGATTCAAGACAACATTGTTGTTGTTCATGAATCTTTCCATCATTTGAAAACTAAGAAACATTGTTTGGAGTTTGCTTTGAAACTGGACATGAACAAAGCCTTTGATGGAGTTGAATGGGATTTCTTATCTGCTGTGCTGTCGAAAATAGGCTTCTGCAATGATTGGATACAAAGAATTTTCTGGTGCTTGTCTTCTGTTAACTTTTCAATTATGCTATCTGGGAAGAGGGCCTCTGAGGTTGTGCCGAGGAGAGGTCTGAGACAAGGAGACCCATTATCCCCCTACTTATTTATCATTGTTGCTAATGTGATGTCCAGGATGATTGAGTCTTTTGAACGTAGGGGTCTGATTGAAGGCATTAAATTAGCCCCAGGCTGTCCTATGATCACTCACTCTTTATTTGTTGATGACTCTGTTTTTTTTCCTTAAGCTAAAATTGATAACTGCAGAAGAATGAAGTCTCTATTAGATCTTTACCGTCTTGCTTCTGGTCAGACTATGAATGTGCAAAAATCCTGCATTTTCTTTTCCAAATCTGTTCCTGACCTTCTGAAAGAGGAAATTGGCCACATATTCCAAATCTCGACATCTGATTTTCCGGGAAACTATCTGGGTCTTCCCACTACCTGGGGCAACTCTAAGGTCAAAGCTATAAACTTTGCTATAAATAAAGTAAAAGAAAAAAATGCAAAGCTGGCAAAAGAATTTTTTCTCAGATGCTGGTAGGGAGGTTTTAGTAAAGTCTGTAGCAAATTCTATCCCCTTGTATCTAATGTCCTATTTTCTCTTCCCAAAATCCTCTTTGGTTAAGCTTGATCAAGCCATCTCCAGTTGCTGGTGGAAGGAGTCTAACAGCAATAGGAAAATTCATTGGGTCTCTAGGCAAACTATAAAAAAGGACAAGGCCAATGGGGGAATGGGTTTCAAAGATTTTGAAGCATTCAACCTTGCTTTGCTTGCAAAACTAGGTTGGAGAATTCTAAATGATGCAGATCAGTTTTGGGTTAAAGTTCTTAAAGGCAAATATTTTCCAAACTGTAATTTTCTTGACGCAAAGAAAGGGGGAAGAGCCTCCTAGGTATGGAATAGCATCCTAGAGGGTAGGAAAATCCTTGAGGGTAATGTTCTAGCTAGCATTGGCAATGGCACAGGGACAAGGGTCTGGGGTGATCTGTGGATCAAAGATTTAAACGGCTTTAAGCTTGTGTCTCCTTGTCCTTTCCCTTCCTTGTCAAATCTTAGAGTGTCTGATCTCCTTTATGAAGGGGTTTGGACCTTAAATCTGGTTGCCCCCTTTTTAATTGATCATGAGCTTCAAGCAATCAGGAGTGTCCGAATAGCAAATTCTAGAAGGGGAGATAGGTGGGTATGGACAGGTGGAGTCAAAGGCAACCACTCTGTCAAAGAGGGCTATAAGGTTGCTGTAAGAACTGTAGGAGAAAATGATACCACCTTTGCTGATTCCTCTAATCTCGGTCGTAAGAGCTTGTGGAAAGAAATTTGGAAGTTGAAAGTCCCTTATAAAGTTAGAAATTTCATGTGGAGATTATTGTCTAATGCTCTTCCCACAATGCAAAATTTACAAAAAAGGAAATGTGTAGTGACTGATCTGTGTCTTATTTGCAACCAAAAAGCTGAAACAACATCCCACTTATTTTACTCTTGTGATTGGGTTAAATTGGTTTGGTTTGGCAGCTCTTTCTCTCTTTGAAACCAGGAGGAACATGAGAATGATTTAAATGCTTGGATTAATTGGTTGTTATGCAATGAAAATTTATCTGATTGGCTTAAAGCTTATCTTGCAATGTTATTATGGCAAATCTGGAAAGGAAGATGTGAATTTCTATACCAAAATCAGAACCTTGACCCCATCTTCACATTTTCTCTAACAGGATCGCTTCTAAATGAGTTTTGGGACGCTCGGAACTGGTCGCTACATGCTGAGATTCCACCTAGGCAGATCAATCAAGTCAAAGTCAAATGGTAGCCCCCCTCAGGTAACACCCTTAAGATTAATACTGATGTGGCTTATGCTAGGGAGGATAATACTGCAGCCCTGGCTATTGTTATTAGAGACTCAAATGGATGGGTTTTAGATGGTTTTAGCAAAAGCGTTAAAGCAGAGTCTCCGTTTATGGCGGAATGTATGGCTTTGCATGAAGCCCTTGATTATTCTATTGATAATCTTCTGGATGAAGTGATCTTTGAATCTGATAACCAATCTCTTGTGAATTGCATAAAAAAGAATCACAATTGCCCAGAATAGAAGTGCGATTTACAGCTAGAAAATATCCTTGAAAAAAGAAAACTAATTAGAAACCACGACTTATTGTGGATTTCCAGGGAAGCTAACTCGGTTGCGGACTGAGTTGTGAAAGCTTCACTTCAGGGGTTGTGTCCGTCTGGTTGTGTCCGTCTGATTGAGTTTGGAGACCTCCTGCCTTTTTGAGGATCTTATTGGAGAAGGATCTTAGCACCACGTTTGATTATTATGGCTGATTTCTCTTTGCTGTTTCGGTTTTTGCTTGTTTTTCTCTTCTGTAGACTCTTACCTTGTACTTTTGTTTTATTGTAATTTATTTCCTTTTCACTTGGCAAGAAAAAAAAAAAAAACCGAGTGCTGCGTAGTGACGGTCTAGAATCTCGACCGAGGACCTTTGCAACTTCACCTGCGAAAAGGGGAATAAAAAAAGGCAGAGCCCTTCATCCCTCACTGCTCGTCTGCCACTGTTGAGGGAGTTTTGGCACCGAATCTTCTTCTCCTTTCCTTCTTCCTCGTTGCTGATCTCTGGTTCGGCTCTGTTGCGGAGCGTTGTGTGGGATCTCAAGCTTCACTTCTTCTTCTTGTTTCGCGACGCTTCCGTGCGTGGGTTTGGTCAGAACGCCGCCTTCCCTTCCTTCTTATCTTGTGCGTCGTTTGTGTGGGGTATGTTCAAATGTCTTCTCCTTCATGTGTTTTCTTTTCAGAACGCTGCCATGTATGTTTGGTGCAGAATGTGCATGGATTGGGAAATTGTTGTTTTCTTCTAATGGTGCTTGGTTTGAGTTGTCGAGAATGGGATTGGATTTATTGTTGGAATGCATGAACTTTGGAGCTGTGAGTTTCAGAGGAATGCTCTCGGGGCTTGTCGAATTGAATGCACAATGGGTGTTCAATAAAATGTTTGAAAGGATTTAGGCTTATTCCGACTTGTGTTTCTGTAGTATTTTGATGGCGGAGAAGAATTTAGATTCTATTTTGGGTTGACTATGATTTAAATCTTGCTTAGAGATAAAATTGAGAAGCTATATAACTTCATAATGATGTTGCAAAGGGTTTTTTGGTTGATCTCAACGATTTGGTTATTCTTATGTCAGTCCTTGGGGTGCTTATAAAGTACTTGATGAAATGTCCGATAAAGGAACTTTGTAGTTCAGAAGATAAATTTAATCATCAATTATTATTATATATTATATAACTGTTCACATGAATTTATTTGGGTTATGAGGTATGTACTCTTGTCTTTTTACTTAATTTAAATTTTGTAACCGTAGAATTATTTCCCCCTCTTTTTTATTCCTTTAAATTTGAATTTGGACGTTATTCACTTGAAAATATTATTGGTCTCAGATAGTGTAGCTGACCCAGTACCACCTGCTGATTATTGAGGGGTTTACTGCTGAATTGAAGTTGAAGCATTGTTTTGATCAATCTCTATTTTGATGTAAAACTCAAACTTATGTATTATATTTTAAAAATCTTGTTTCAGGCGCTCAATGTAAGCTATAGTTAGGATCCTTGTCTTCATTGCATGTTGTATATCTATTAGTGTGGGGCAAAGCTCCCTTTGTGGAACTTTTGCTGAATATTCTGTTGTAGAACTTTTGGGAGGTCCTATTTGCAAGGGACCGTCTTCTTAAATTTCTGTAGATTGCTTGTGTCGTTTGCTTATATGGAATGTATCAAAATTTTATATTTTTGTAATGTAAGTTTGTTTATAAATATAAAGGAGGTGCAAGGCTTAAGGGATGTGGTTTTCTCGTATTCTGCCCTGATCATATCCCAATTTTTGGGTTCTAAGAAGAGTATTCCTGTGATATGAATTTGAATGACTGGTCATACGTGAATCTTTTACTTTATAATTGTAAGTTTAGACTCATCCCCCTTGGTATTCAAAATTATTGTACAAATGGCTTTTCTCTTATTCTCATACCTCGCATTCATTTCAAGGTAAGCCTGATAACTCACCTATATGAATTTTGTTTGATGTAGCCAAAATATTGATACCTATTGCACTGTACATTCTCACTTTTTTTCAGAAGGGGTTAGCTATGAAAGCTATATTTATATTTTTCAACAGATGAGCGCACAGGATAGTCAGTTTGACTTGGATTTCAATGGAAAGACTTACCATGGGAGGTCTATCAAACCATGTATTAGTGATGCTGAATTTCTTCTCAACTTCATCATGAGTACTTATTTGGGACCTGATGTCAAGTCTGATGAGCCTAGATGTTCAGCAGCTCAAAGACTAGCGGCAGGTTTGCCACCTTATACTTTGAGTACCCTGGGACCTTCGTATGTTAGCATTTCTCTGCTGGAGAGACTATATTACTTCATCCTGAGAGATGCTCAACCTGATCAAGTGTTAGAGCGGAATTTGTTGCATATGTACCTAAGCGGAAAGTTATCATTGCCTGGTTCTGGGTCAGAAGAGCAGTGTCAGCAGTTCACAAGTATTTTTCCTTTGAATCTTCATGAACAGATATGGTATCCTGATAGCTTCAGAATTGTTAAAGGGGTTGTGTTAATCGTTGATCCAGTCACGTCATGCATGAAACAGGAGGATATTAAAAGATTCAAATATTTGACTGGTGTAAATAGTTTGAAGATTGATATAAGTGCATGTTTGCATGCCCAGCATGATTCTCAAGCAAGCAAGGAAGGTGAACATAATCACGTCAACATAGATCAGACAGGTATTTCAAATGGGGAATGCCCTCAGTCTCAACAAAAGTACAAGCGGAAGTGTATTGATGATTCTCCACCAATAACAGAATTTCCTATAAAACTTGTTGGCAAGAGAGATCCTTCCAAGAGGAATAGCAAATCCAATGGACCGACCTTGATGCCAGTTCTTCCTATTCCAGACATAGAAGATTGTGATATAGATGCTTCTCTTCATTTAGCTGGGACAGCCAAAGGAGGATTATTAGGTCCACCTGTTGGTGTTGTGGATATTGGTATCAGCAAAGTTGCATATCTTTTCCGAGTTTCTTTACCCGGGGTGATGAAAGATCAAGGTATCTCTCTCTCTCAATGTCTTCATCTATTATTGATTTTTCCTTCTCTTGTCTTTTGTTGCTCTTCATTTATCTAGAAAGTTCCTTTTCCAAAGTTAAGATGAATAGAAGACAATCAATAGTGCACAAGACTTTAATACTTCGGAGGCAATTTTTATTTATTTATTTTTTTAAAATTTACAGCCAAAGATCATCACTATCAATAGTATGCAGCCTCTAGTTTTGTAGGGCCTCATTAAAGTATTTTGTTCTATCATTATTGAGCTCATTTTGTTGAGAACCTATTAGTGGTTGTGAGTCTCATAATTCTTGGCAACGGCTATAAAGAACATATCTTAGTAAAGTGAATTCCGGATCCAGATCAGTTAGTTGGTAATTTTAGTTTTGCTTATTGCAGTCCATTCCAATGTGTGATTCAATCATTATTTAATTTGTGTCTATCCTTAAGCAATGGCCATTACAGGTCGTGACTCTTTGAACATTTGTGCTTGACTGATTGTTCTACAAAGAAGATCCATTTGATTGGCTCATTCATTCATTTTCATTATTTTTTGTTTTAAATTTTCAATTTACTCTGTAGCCAGCCAATTCAGTTGTGAGATTGAATCTGATGGGAAGGTACATATTCAAGGGTTGTTAAGTGGTGGAAGAACTATAAGGAAAAACTCACGTGTTTTCCAGATGAAAATCCAGTACTTATGCCCTCCTGGACCGTTCACCCTTTCTTTTAGTCTTCCGGGACCTGTCGATCCGAGACTTTTGGCACCTAACTTTAGGTCTGATGGCATTTTTGAAGCAGTTGTTATCAAGCAGAAGTAAATTGGCCTGAGTTTTGTAGCCTGACTTTGGAGAGTAGTTCTACATCTCATGAACTCAGAATTCAGAATTTATTTATTTATTTTTAATTTCAGGCAGAATCTAGGATTTACTCTAGCCGTTCCCGGGTTTTAAAATGGTGACTCGGTGACTTCATTCTGTAATTATAAAAGGGCTTACAATGATCGAGCCAGTAGTTGAGGTCTTGACTTCATTTAGTGTGTATGTTGCTTAGAAACACCAGTAGTGTACCTAAGCCTTGTGGTGGTAATTAATAATCTGTAAGCAGCTTAATGATGGAAATAATAATTTAAGGCTCTTGCCAGTTATTTATATTGGAATCAAAATTTCAAGCCACGAGGAATCACTTGAGATAATAATGATTTTGGTTTCGTAATTTATTTTGATATGTGTGTATATATATTTATTTGGTATGAAATTTTTAGGAAAATGGTTGTGGCTCACCCATAATCCACGGGTATACCTAATTCATGATATGTTGGGCCTGATATGTATGTTGGTGTTTGGTTTTTAGTTTATGATTGATTTTGGGTGGGGTTTTGGTATTTTCCCCCCCAAGAAAATCATGATTTTTGACTCTCATAATTGATTTCCATGAAGGAATTTCATTAATTGTTGTTCTACATTTCGATGATTCATACTGGGATGGGATTATGGTGGATTTATTTAAGAGTGCATATATCGATGACTTGAGCTTACAGGTACTGGCATGAGCATATATGAAGCTGCCAACTAAAGTAGGAAAATATTAATAATTTATGGACCAAAATTATTATGCAAAATTTCCCAAAAAACTTTGTTCTTGCAGTTATATTAATTACAAAAGAAAAAACTTATGTCAAGTTCTTTTTATCAATTGTGTAAACTTCTCTAATCATGGATTGCCATGCGTCTTTTTTTTTCTTTCCCCATGTTGATTTAACTTAACTGATAATATTTTAAAATTATGATACATACCTATACTTGATTACAGAAGTTGACACAATTAATATAAAAAAGTTGACCTAAATATGATCCTTAACAAAACTTGTTTGTTTGAGTCCTGTTTAGGGTGCTAGATTAGAACAAATTGGAAAACACAACGCACAGGGCTTTTCGAAAGGGTGAAACGGAAAGTACGCATGTCTTTTACTGATAAGGTAAATAAAAAGGATGAAATATGACAAGGGAGCTAAGCTAACACCTAAATAAATGGTTATGCTCTCTCTCTCTCTCTCTCTCTAAAGTACCAAATAAAGCGAGATATTGCAAGTAGCTATAAAAATGTTAAGCCCAGATGATAAAAAGTGTAAAAACAGTAGACAATAACCTTAAGAAAGAGAAAAATAGGGGGCTAACCTCAATTGAGTCTTATCAACGCAACTTAAGAAAGCAAAAAAAAAAAAAAAATCATAGTAATTACCTCAAATGGTGTAGCGTAACGGTACTCAGCTTTTGGAAGATCTACGATGTGAAGAAGATACGTGTAACATCCTAAATTTTTTTAGGATTTGGAGGGTTAAATTGTGTCATAGGAGATATATATATATATATAAATTAATGGTATGAAATAAATTACAAGAAGTGCTATATAAAAATAATAATAAAATATTTTTAAGGAAACAATATAATAATAAATGGTGCCAAGAAACTAATGAATTAAAGATTTTATATGCAAAGATAAATAAAACATATTATTATTGTAACTATTTTAAAAAGAAAAATAAATATTTTTTAGCAGTAGACCTAGTCCAAACCTTAGACCCACTCCTATATAGATCGGAGTTTTCTCCTTACTGTCACTCCTCGTAGTTCCTGCCTAGTTTGCCCAGCATAGGTATTCCTCTTTTTCTCTCTATTTTTTCTTATGTCTTGTCACAAATGTCACCTAGTGTATGTTTGGGAATAGTTTTTGAAAGTGATTTTATACAATCCGAAATAAGTATGTAAGAGAAATTTTATCTCGATTTGCATGAAAGTGCTTCTAAAAACACTTTTCAAGGGTTGCCAAACATACAACTAGTCGTTTTCTTACTTTTTTTGAATTGTCTTGTTAATCTACCTTCCATTTTCTTTATCATTATTTGGCTATATGATATATGTATAATCCTAACAAGCCTCTTTTTGTAAGCTTCCACAACATCATGAGACTGCTCTTGCTCTTTCGTCTTTTTCACGAGATAGTGAATGAATTTTGGCTTTCTTTCCTCACGAACTTGAACCGATGGTCGTGCAATCTTTTCTTTCAATTTGTCATACTGGTTAGCCTTTAATACTTGAATTTCATAATTTATATTAAATTTGCTTTTATCCTCAAATATATCTTAAATCCCACTACAAAAAAAAAAAGACTTATAGTAACTAGTAAATGTGCATAGATATAATATGAAATTCTAGTTGGCATATATATCTTAAGGCTTTAGAGTAGTATTATAGTGACTTTAGAATATTGTTGAGTGATATATTAATATTACGTCAAGAGCCTTGTAGTAACCTTACTTGATTACCTTTGAGCTAAGGAATTCATTCCATATACATCTAAATTGTATAAAATTGTACTTCACGACTATTTCATATTCATTATTATAAGGACTGGATTATGTCTATATCTGTGAAGTCATACTGTAATTTAATTTATTTATAATTCAATTAATTATTATTAAAAAGATTAATTTGTTATTAATGATAAGAATTGAGCCTCATTTGTGCGCGATCGAATTACTGTAAGTTTTAGTTCGATCTTCTCAAACATGCTTGTTGCCATATAATCTCATTTGCATTATGTAATTGCCGTGTAGCTCTGTTCTATTCAACTATGTTTAACATTGGTGGTGATTTATTTTATGAACGAAAATATGATTTATTATACTTGGCTTTTAAAGTTATTTTATTTGTTAGTTAGTGGATATACCTGTAACATCATTTGCATTTGTTAAGGGCTAAGGTTAGAAGGAGAAAATTGCATGGAGAGGGGACCTAAGAGATTTCCCAAGAACTCCATCCACTGCCTTACCTGACGATCGCCTGAGCAATTCCTAATAGCATTGTGTCATCTCTCCTGGAGTTGAGAATTAGTGCTTTATTGAAATGCCTGGAATCTGGAATCCGCACCTTACCTATTAGCTAGGGTTTACAGTCATGGCAAGGTCATTAAGTTTCATGGCAAGTTTATGGATGGATGATCGCAGGGTTTGATAATTTTGATCCATTTAGGATGCGAGTGAGTCAAGGCAGGTTTAATTGAAGGATTTGAGTTCTCAAATAAAGTGTGCTTTCCAATCTAGGATGTCACAAATGGTTATGCAGGGTTATATATAATAGGAATGCTGAGTAGGCACAAGTTAACATATGCAATAATAATAACTAAGCTAATAAAACAAATAATAAAATTGAATGAACTAAACTACCAAATAAAGCGAGTAATTGCAAGCAGCTAAATAATGTTAAGCCTACATAATATGAAGTGTAAGAACAATAGACAACAACCTCTAGTATGCCGACATGTCACAATAAATAAATAGAGATCAATTGGGCATTACCGATGCAACTTAAGAAAGCCAAAGCATCATATTAATTCCCAATGGCTTAGGGCGACGGTCTTCAGCTTTTGGAAGTTCTACGGTGTGAAGAAGGTATGTGTAACATCCTAAAATTTTTTAGGATTTGAACAGTTAAATTATGACCTAGGATATATATATTAATTGAATGACATAAATTATGAGAAATACTATATAAAAGAAATAATATAATAAAATATTTTTTAGAAAATAATATGATAATAAATGGCCCCAAGAAAATAATGAATTAAAGATTTCATATATAAAGATAAATAAAACATATTATTATTGTCACTATTTTTTTTAAAAAAATAAAAATAAATATTTTTCAGGAGTAGAGTCCAAATCCTATACTCACTCCTATGGATCCTCCTTTTTCATCACTGCCACTCCTCATGGCCGCGGCCTGGTTTGCTCGGCATAGGTATTCATCTTTTCCTCTCTGTTGTATCTTATTTCTTATGTCTTGTCTAAATGTCATATTTAGTTATATTTTATGTTTCCATGCTATGATTTTCAGCGAACCAAATGGACCCTTAATAGATGGTTTGATAGACCTCCTATGGTAAGTCTTTGCATTGAAACCCAAGTCAAACTAACTATCATGTGCGCTCATATGTTGAAACATATAAATCTAGCTTTCATAACTAACCACTTTTGGAAAAAAAGTGAAAATGTACAATGCAATAGGCATGGTAAAAAAAGTCGGATAAGACCTATCGTTGGTTTGGTTTGGATGGGGTGTTGAACTAGGAACTGGTTGGACTAGGTCAACCCGGTTATGACCATGTCAGACCGGTTCACTTAAAAAAAAAATCTCCTTTAAAGCTAAAAAAAACTAAAAGAATGGAATCAAAGTGAGAATATGCGTTTAATTAATTTTAAAAACAAATATGGTGATAAACTAGCTTTTAATTCTCTATTTTCTATCAAATTTACTCATGTGGAAATAAGATAAAATTAATTCATTTTATCTCAATTGTTTTTATCATTTATATTTAATTAAACACTAAAATTTAAAATATGCATAAAATAAAATAGTATTCAAGGCCATGATATTATTAGAGGTATTGTTTCCCTTCAGGGCCATGCTATTATTCTTTTGTTTGATTTGGGTGCTTCACATTCATTCATATCACTTGATTGTATTCAAAGGTATAATTTTACTGTGTCTATATTACCTTATGATGTAAGGGTTTCTACCCCTGCTGGGGCTACTGTAATGACCGCTCATGCATGCTTTGATCTTACCTTTTGGTTTGAGGGTCAATCTTTTGAGATTGAATTGATATGTTTGCCACTCAAGGGCATTGAGCTGATTGTTGGCATGGATTGGTTGTCAACCAATGGTTCTTTAATGGATTTCAAGAAAAACATAGTGTCTTTTTCTTTAAATAATGTATCATTAGGGGTTCTGATGTTTCGATACTTCTATTTGTCACTCAAGTTTAGAAATGCATTCATAAAGGGTGCCAATCCTTTGTGGTATTCTTCTCAGTAAGTATGGATCAAGAAGTTAAAATTAAGGGGATTCAGGTGGTTAAGGAGTACTTTGAGGTATTTCTAGAAGAGGTGTATGGTCTATCTCCAGAGAGGGAGGTCAAATTCTTGATTGAACTAGTTCCGGGAACAACCCTTATATCTAAGCCTTCGTATTGCATGACTCCAACAGAATTAGTTGAGTTGAAGAAATGGTTGGAAGAGTTGCTTGAGAAAGGTTTTATTCAACTGAGTGTTTCACCGTGGGTGTCTCTGGTGTTATTTGTGAAGAAAAAGGATGGCAACATGCGATTACGTATATACTACCACCAGTTGAACAATGTCACAATTAAAAATAAGTATCCAGTGCTGAGAATTGATGATCTTTTGGATCAGTTGGTTAGTTTTGTTGTATTCTCCAAAATTGACTTGAGATTCGAGTATCATCAACTTCGAGTCAAGGTAGAGGATATTTCGATGATGGCTTTCCATACTCGTTATGGGCATTACGAGTTTATGGTGGTATTTGGTTTGACCAATGTAACAACTATCTTCATGGGCTCAAAAATTGGATCTTTCGACCATATATACATTGGTTTATGGTGGTGTTTATTGATGATATACTAATTTACTCCTAGAATGAGGAAGAACATAGGGAGCATTTGCATATTGCCTTACGTATCTTGAGAGATCACCAGTTGTATGCTAAGTTGAGCAAATGTGAATTTTGGCTTAAGGAAGTTAGGTTTCTTGGCCATGTGGTATTTGCTCAAGGTGTGACCTTCAATCCTTGCAAAGTGGATTTAGTGTTGAATTGGGAAGCGCCGAAGTTAGTTTCTGAGGTGAGAAGTTTTGTTGGTTTAGCTAGTTATTATCTAAATTCATTCAGGGATTCTCACAAATAGCCATGCCATTGACCAAGTTGTTTAAGAAAGAACAACCTTTCTTAGAGTTGAAGTCCTGCTTGACTTCAGCTCCAGTGCTCACCATTTCAATCCCAATTTTCCTTATGTGGTGTATACATATGCATCCTTGAAAGGCTTGGGCTGAGTTTGATGCATAAGGGTAACGTCGTGGCTTATGTATTGCATTAGTTGAGGCCACATGAGAGGAATTATCTGACGCATGATTTGGAGTTGGCGGCATTTGCCTTTGCTTTGAAGATATGGAGGCACTACCTTTATGACTCGCAATTTGAGGTGTTTAGCAATCATAAAAGTTTGAAGTATTTAATAGATCAGAAGGAGTTAAACAATAGGCCAACTCGATGGGTAGAGTATTATGATTTTGAACTTAAGTATCATCCTGGTAAAGCCAATGTAGTAGTTGACACCCTGAGTAGAAAGATAGTTGATTGAGCACAAATTGTCTTTATTATTTGATAACAATTTCAAGGTCTTTGTTACACTTTTTGGCTCATTTGGTTAATATTTGTGTTTAATTGAGATTGAGAGTCTTAAGTTGATATTACATAGTTTTATAGTAAAATTGTCATAATTGGTTATTAATTGCATCCAATTAATTTCTAGGATAATTGATACTTCAAAACTATTGTTATTCATTTTAGGACACTCAGAAGTAGAGCCAAGAGTCAAAGCTATGAAATTGCAGCACACATGAAGTTAAAAGAGCAATTTTGGAATACTTCATCGTGGCCAAGTTTTACTTTGCAACGGTGAAGTCACAAATACAAAAGAAGCAAGAAGCTCTCAGGAGAACCTCGTTGCGGTGAAGTATTACTTCACCGCGACCAACTTATTAGATCAACCAAGCCAGCCCTCTCCGGAATACTTTGCCGCGGTGAAGTCCTTGTATCAGCAAAACGGACTCGAATCCTTTTTGGAAAAATAACCTATATACTCATCCAAACCGACCAAAAACACCTAGAAACCGAAATGAAATCCTATTTAGGGTAAGTTTCGTCCATTCACTCACCACCACTCCATACCTAGCCTCCATATTCACTCACATATTTCTTCTTCTCATCTCTACTCTCACCAAAACCGTAACATCGTTATTTTTGCTATCATCCACAATGGGGAGCTCAAGGGCACAACAAGTTGAGATGCTTCATACCTCCATGAGTGGCTAGGCACTCCTCTTCCTCTTGAGAAAGGCAATAGCTTGAGTTCTAAGAGCTTCAAAGGGAAGTAATAGTTTTAATCTATGTCCTCATTATAGATTCATTAATTTCTGAGTTAGAGATTGTGATTTGTAATTTGTATGTTTGATTATGGTTGTAATCAATTTGGATTCTCATTATGTGTAGTTGGGTTGTCGTTATAGTGAATTTTATATATGAAGTCTCATATGTTATTTCATTGTATCATTATTCTGCTATCTTATTTAGCCTAGTTGTGCTTGATTATGAGTTTTCGAAGGTTGCATTGGATCTTTTGCATTGATCATTCTCACTATACATACAGAGTGTTTTTAATAGGATTTTACTTAATAGAGTTAACTGAGTGAAATCTTAGACTTAATGAGTTATTGACGTTTTCCATTAAGAAACTTAATGAAATTTTACTCCACCTAATCAATTTGAACTATGATTGGCTAAGCCATTTTCACGAGGAGTTTAATCTCATTTGAACACTTGTTTCTTTTATTGGATCCCTATTTCCGAAAAATCCAAAAAGAAGTATATTTGTACATTTTCTTTTAGTTAATATAATGGTTGAAAACACCAAAACCCCTCTTTTAATTCAATTTTGCATCTTATGACACATATTTTGCATCTTGAAGAAGCTCATTGTAGCAAATATGCCATGCACCTAGGAATCACTAAGATGTATAAAGACCTAAGGAGGGAGTATTGGTGGCCAAGCATAAAGAAATATGTGAGGAATTTTGTGTTGAAGTGCTTGACTTGTCAACAAGTAAGATTGAACACCGTAAACTACCGAGGTTGTAGCACAGCCTAGAGGCTCCTTAGTGGAAGTGGGATAACATATCCATGGATTTCGTCATGAGGTTGCCCCCGACTCGAGATAAGCATGATTCAATTTGGGTGATTGTTGATCGGTTGACTAAGTTTGCTCACTTTTTGCTTACCAAGGTGGGTGAATCTCTAAGCATTTTGGTTGAAAAGTATGTAAATGAGATTGTTAGGCTGCATGAAGTGCCTAGGAGCATCGTGTCCAACTGTGGCCCAAGGTTCACATCCAATTTTTGGAAGTCATTACAAGAGGCCATGGGAACCAAATTGAAGTACATTACAGCCTATTACCCTCAAACAGCTGGTTAAACAGAGTGAACAATTCAGACGCTCGAGGATATGTTGAGAGCTTGTGTGTTGGAATTACTTGGTAGTTGCGAGGATCATTTGGCATTGGTTGAATTCGCTTATAATAATAGTTATCATTCTAGCATTCAAATGGAACCTTTTGAGGCTTTGCATGGTCGAAAGTGCAAATCTTCACTTTGTTAGACTGAGTTGAGCGAGAGGATGATTATTGGGCTAGATTTAGTTAATGAAATGACAAGGAAGATTGACATAATCAAATAGAAGCTGTCAATGGCCCTGAGTAGGTAGAAGAGTTATGCTGACAAGCGTCAGAGACTGTTGTCCTTCAAGGTGGGAGACTATGTGTTTTTGAAGGTTTCTCTGGTCATAAGAATTGGTAGGCCATTAAAGCAAAGAAGTAGATGCCGCAGTTTATAGGTCCATACAAGATTTTGGATAAGGTTGGGCCAATTGTATACCGAATTGCTCTACTGCCACAGCTGTCAAATATGCACAATGTGTTCCACGTATCTCAGCTGAAGAAATACCATTCGGACCCTTCACATGCGATCGAGCCTGAAGAGGTTGAATTGAGAGAGAACTTGACCTTCATGTCTAAGCTAGAAAGAACATTGGATATGAGAGATAAGCAGTTGCTAAATTGTTCAGCTTGCCTTCTGAAAGTATTTTGGAAGTGGATGTAGCTCGGTGATGCTATGTGGGAAACTGAAAAGCATGTGCGGTATGATTTCCCTAACCTTTTCACTTAGGTATAATATGCGTGATGTTTGTGATAATCTCTATGTTGTGAATGTTGTACTTGAGTTGTTTGAATTGTGATTGGGCATGTGTGGTAAGAGTATGTGGCTATGTTGGTATGGTATGAGCTTGAGATATCCTGGTTGTTGAATTGATTGTATAATCATCATGTTATTACTTGCTATGAATTTTGGGAACAAAATTCTTTTAGGTGGGGGAGAACTGCAACATCCTAAATTTTAATGAAGAGTTAATTATAATTAAGAGATAATCTTTGCAAGTAAAGTTTCCCCTTTGTATAATTGAAATTGTTGTTTGTGTTGTTTGGAGACTTTCGCCATGGCAAACCATTGTTAAAAAGTGCAAGGTTCAAAAAACCAGACCGGACATTGAACCGGGTGAGACAGTGGTTCAAGGGTTGATAGTTCAGATCGGGGTCAAGTCGGGATCAAACCGACTATATTAAAATAATATAATTTGGTAAACTGTATTTTATTTTAAAAAATTAATAGCTAAAACCTAGAATATTATTTCATTTTACCCATATTTTAAACTTTTAGAGTTTAATTAAATATCAATAATAAAAAAAATTGGGATAAAATGAATTAATTTTATTTTATGTCATTATGTGACAATTTGTTTGAATAGAAAACAAAAAAATTAAAGCTAGTTTTGTTACCATGTTTTTTTTAAAAAAATTAATAAATCACATTATCCTATTCTGATTCCATTTTTCAGTGTTTCTACCTTTTAAATGTTTTTAAATAATTTTTTCTTTTAATACAAGAGTCAAACCGGTCAAACCGTTAGTCCAATGGTTTAGCAGTTTGACTGGTTTAACATTGGTTTGATTGGTTTGAACCTGTCCCTGGTTCAACTACTCAACCGGACCAGATCAATGACAGGTTTACTGGTTTACAGTCTGAACCGGCCGGTTTGATCCGGTTTTTTGAACATTGAAAAAGTGGGAATTGCTCTTGGGTTCCTTTCGCTACTACCAACTATTGGTTTCACTGCGGCTATCTTTCGTCAAGCAGCGAAGGTTGCTCTTGGGAAATCTTCACATCAAAAAACTCACATTCATTTTCAGGTTTTCCTCTAGGGTCAATTTCACCATAGCTAATATCCATTATTCAAGTGAATTTTCTGGTCTTGGGACATCTTCGCCGCGGCGATCCATTGATTTTGCTACAGCGAATTCCTTCTGTCAATGATAGTGCATTAAGTGAGCATGTACCAATCACGTTGGGGGTATTATAATACCCCTACACCCCGTGTCCCTTTCCCTCTTCTTTCCCTTTCTTCTTCTTCTTCCTTCCTCCACCAGCGACACCAAGGATCTCTGTTAGGAAAATCTTTAGGGATAATTTAGGTAAGCAAAATCTCTCCTTTTCACCTCTATTCCTTCATCAAAGTTGTTATATGTATTTTTCTCTTTCTAATGGTAGTAATTTCATGCTTTACTGAGGATATTTTTAGGTTAGGGTTTTGTTGAAGTTTTGAGTTTTAACAATGTAAGGTTATGAAATGTAGAGGAATATGTTAAGAGGATTTTAATTGGTTTAGATTTTTGATTTAGGTATATTCTAAATTTATAATGATTTTTCTTGGTTTTAGACCCAACATCTATTATTTTGAGACTTTAAAACCAATATAATTTCATTGAGCAAATTTATTTGGATTTGAATATATTTTTGGCTAACCAAAATGTTAAGGGGATAAATAATTTGAATTATGACTTTGAGTGGGGAGTTATCTGGGGACTTAAAGTTTAAAAAGGGAGTGAAATTTAATTAAAGTCACTTACTATTGTTTTATGAGGGCTCATGACACCCCGTTGATGTTATATTTGAGGACTTCGACTGTACACCTAATGATCCTAGGCATATTGTGTTATGAGGGCCATGGCACCCCATTGATATTGGGCAATGAACCCATGGTCCGAACTTGTGCTCTGTGGATCTGGCCAATCTATATCACTTGAACGGTTAGCTTTGTGGGTAGTTACCAATTATATAGGTTAGCACTAGCCCATGAGTTCAGTTAGATAAAATAAGGTTAGGGGAGTTACAAGAGAGACTCAGTGAAAAAAAAGCGATTATGTGATTATTGATCCATGTGATTCTCATGATTATTGAAAGACATATTTATGATGATGCTGGTATGGATATATATATTTATCATGAAAATAAATATATTTTAAAATCTGGCACCATAGATCATTTGGGTCTTGGCATATCCACCTATAGATCCTCCTTTACTCCTCACTACCACTCCTTATAGCTCTTGCATAATTTGCCTGGCCTACACAGCTTTGACTTGCAACCTGTAAACAGTAAAAAAATTTACCCACATGCTATATTTTTAAAAATATTTATTCATATGCTACAGTCAAACTCGTTCTTCAGATGAACGAGTTTGAAATTGTACTGAACTCGTTTATCTGAAAAACAAGTTCAATATAATTTTCTCTTTGAGAATAACTTTTTTATTATATCCCCTAAAATCATTCACTTGGTGAGCGAGTTTGGGGGCAAACCCCCCCCCCAAACGTCCCCCCATCCCCTTAAAAAAATTGTTATTATTTTTAAATCCCTTCCCCCATTTAAAAAAAAATTGTTATTATTTTTTAAATCTCTCTAAATTAGCCCCTTAGAAAAAAAATCCCTAAATCCCTCCCCCAATCGAAAAAAAAGTTATTATTTTTTAAATCTCTCCAAACTAGCCCTTTAAAAAAAAGTGAATCCCTATAAATTATTTTGATATAAAGACAGACATGAAAAATAAAAAACATTGCATTTATAATTTATACACTCTCTCACTTTTTGAAATTAAAAAGGGCAAATGAATAAATATAAAATTGAAAAATTACTTCCTCACTGATTTAATGTCTCATTCCTCTCTCATTAGGTCTTCAACAATCTTATCAACGCTTGAACAAATTTTGATGTTCTATTCTTCTATCCTCTCTACTTGATAATTGAAGATGAGATTATTTATTTTTTTCTAAATGGATAGTTTGGAGAGATTTAAAAAATAATAACTTTTTTTTTTCGGTTGGGGGAGGGATTTAGGGATTTTTTTTTGTTTTTCTAAGGGGCTAATTTGGATAGATTTAAAAAATAATAACAATTTTCTTAAATGGGGAAGGATTTAAAAACAATAATAATTTTTTAGGGGGTGGGGGACGTTTGGGGGGGTGATTGCCCCTAAACTCGTTCACTTGGTGAACAAGTAAGTAAACGAGTTTAGTACAATTTCAAATTCATTCATCTAAAGAACGAGTTTGTCTATAGTATATGGATAAATATTTTTAAAAGTGTAGTATCTAGATAAATTTTTTTTCTGTGTACAGGTTGCAAGTGATTTGACCAAGTTTTACTACAGTAATTCATGTCTGATTGCATGATTTTAGAGGAATTAACTGGTTTAAAATGCATGTTTTTGATGTGAATTGTAGTAATATGTTTTCATAGACTTTAATTCTCATTAAGCATTCTTTGTAAGGATAAAAATATCTAATGGTGTGTTATTTTAATTAATTCTCATTAATGAGTTGGGATTAGATTTTACAAGAGCCTAAAATGATTTTCAGGTCAAGGAATCAAGAGGGAGTTGCAGTAAAATGCCAACTAATTGGAACTGTGCGTTTTGGCTTCCATGTCGCGACTTACTTGTGTACATGTCGCGACTCAATTGACCAATAGGTCGCGACTAACATTAGTTTATGTCGCGACTTAAGTGCGTCTGAGGCAGAATCAGGTTATATACCTAGGATTGCGATTTTTGAAGGGGGAAAATCGGATGACAGCCGCCACCACTCGTGAAAACATTCCTATTTTCATCTTCTAGGGTTCTTCAAGGGTTCTTGAAGTTCTCCCATCCCTAATCATTGATTGGGAATCATTCTCCACATCATTCCATCACATTTATGCTTCATCTATCATCCTAATCCATTTTCCATGGCTATTGCTGAGATTCCAAGACTTATATCAGCTTTTCCAAAGACTATGAGAGGCTAGAACGCATTGCCTTGAGGAGTTTGATGAGAGTCTGAGCTTGGGATTTCAATTGGGGAGTTTTACTTCATCCTTTCCATTGTGTTCATATCATTACAGTTATTCTTAGTTAGAATTTCTGAATTTCTACTGTGGATTGGATTATGAGATTTGTTATTGCTATCTGTTTTGTAAAGAGAATCTTTCGTTTAGTCTTGTGAATTTGGTTAGGTTCAACCAAACTTCGATTTGATTAAATGAGATATCGTGTTAGCACAATAGGTTATTGTGTTCAGTTTGTTTATACTATTGTAACAATCTCAACCAAGAGCTAATTTTTGAAGTTGATTGAAGTTGTTGTGAGCTTTTGGGTCAAGAGTCTCATTAGCAACTACTCTCATTTAAGTTTGGGAGGTTTCCTAAGCTAATTAAGATTTGGTTTTCAAAGTAAGTTTCCCCATATTTTTTGAAGTGATGAGGGCTTAATCAATACTCCAATTCCATTATTGAGTTTCAATCTATCCATTTTATTGTTTCTGTAATCTTTAGTTTCTATAAACTGAAAAATCCAAAAACAGAACTTGGTTTTATCTCCTGCACTTTCATTCAGTATGCAACCCCCGATTTGTTGAGATAATGTTTTGATGATGACAAATATGTTTTTGAAATTGTGTTTTGGATTATCAGTTTTCAGAAAGATTTTGAAAATCTTCGAGTTTTAATGAAATGTTTGAGAGAACTCGAGTTTCGTGTTTTATAACTCGAGTTACAGTGTTTAAAAGTAGGTTCAAAATCTCAAACTTTCAAGAGAACTCAAGTTTTGATTCGAGTTATATCAAAATTGAGTTCTGGAAATTAAAACTCAAGTTTCGAGTGTTGAAAAATGCTTTAGAAATGTGAAACTTTTAAAGGAACTCGAGTCTGAATAAAAGTTATCGTAAAACTCGAGTTCCCTGTTTTAAAACTCGAGTTTCGTTCCTTGGAAGTCTCTTGAAAATCGAAACTTGCAGAGAGAACTCAAGTTATGTTGGAAGTTTTGGCAGAACTCGAGTTTCGTTTTATAGA
>QFDD01114725.1:0-15048 GCA_006871305.1 Vachellia collinsii
AAATGTAAATAATTAATAATTCACGTGCATCGCAACGCAGGTTATGAAAATCTTCCATGTGCAGTGATAAATGGTTAAAAAAGCACCGATTTTTCATAACAGTGGAGGAAATAGATGTTGGAGGCAAGGAAATAAGGGGAAAATCGTGTATTAAGGCCTCGTACCTCTTGAGATATATTTAAAGCCGATATGCTTATTTGATGAGAAAGAAAAATCAAAATGCACGTGTAACTCTGCTGATTCTTCAAACTTAATATTATATATCAAAATTAATATATACAGACATAATAAAATAGATAAAAAAGATTATATTGTTTATTGATCATCTTAAGGAGTCATATTAGATGCTTTGTCATGCATTTTTTTTTTTAAATATAGAACAATGTGAAATGTTCTGTAAACGCATCTGTATAGAGGGAAGCAGGAGACTTATTTATTTTAAAAAAGAAAAAGAAAAGAAAAGAAGGTATGGGGATATTGTAGGTCAGCTATTGATTGATGGATAATAATCTCTCTTGCAGTCCCTTTCCCCGCAGAAAAATAAATGTGAGTTCCCTTTGTTTGTGCGTTGATCGTGGTAAATGAAGTTCCAATGGCTTAAATACAATATGTCATTAGCTCCAGTTTATATGAATATCTGGAAGAACTGCTTCTCATCATGTCAAATAATGTTCAAATATAACATAATCAGATGCCACATGAAAAAAAATGAGTAATGAATCAAGAAAAATTATCAAATATAAAAGATATTACAAACTTTTTTGAGCATCTGGTGTTATATTTACAAAATTATCAATAATGTTAGATTTAATAAAACGAGTCAATTCCTTAAAATGCGACAAACTAAAGTTTCGATCATCACTTAAAAAATGCTCACGTTTAATACACAACAACATTTCAAATATAACTTTGGACTGTGTTACAACTTTTCTTAGTTTTGAATAGGGTGGGAACCCCTTTTTTATGGCCTAATGTTCATGCGCATTGGTTACGCTTCTTTCTTATATTCGGAGAAGGAAGTGGCGTGGCATCATAGGATGAATCAATGTTGGTGGGACAGCAATCATAACGGATATCACACGAGATTCACTCCGCCTGGGCCTGAAAGACAGACGCGAAATGAGAGACACCATCATGGTTGCTTAAGTTAGTGACAAGCGAGTTAGTTAAGCACCTGCTGGAGACAAGTCTTGCCAGGTACTAGATAATGAATTTTATATGGTATTTAACGATGAATGATTAGCTTCCATCCCAGTCTAAAATTCATCATCTTGTAATCATGCTTACGCCTTAAAATAAAGATGCCTGCAACAACCAAGCTGAAGGGCACGGGGCCTGTTAAAACATAACAAATGATTTCAGGCATATTTGTGCCAAGGGCTTGTTTACACTCCACCCCAATCATATGGTTGGTTAAGTTCAATTCCAATTTAATCCAAGGAGAGATTGTTGTGAAAGGGAAGGAAAGGGAGGGAGAGGGTGGGGGCATCAATGGTGTCCCTGTCGTGGAGGACAGAGGACAGGTAATGGTTGTTAGGGTCACATATAAGTTCCCCGACCAAGTTGACTTTAACGCTCGCCAACGCCTAATTGAGTGCATAATATCAATTGCATTCTAAACAGAGAAATACTTACATATTTCCGGAGTGCCACGTCATCCATACTCTATTCAATGAGAATGTTCCAAGTGTCCTTTATTATGGATATCATATTCCATAAATTTCTCTTAATTATTCCTCTTTTTCCATAATAGATATCTATTGTAATGGGTTATGGAAAAATGAAAATAATCAGGAGAAATTTATGGGATATGAGATCACAATATATGACACTTGGAACATTTTCATTGGGTAGAGTATGAATGACATGGCACTCCGGGAGTATGTAAGTATTTCTCTTCTAAACAACCCACTTGCTTCAATACCCCATCCACCTAATAACCCTCAAAATACGCTACACTCGCACAATCATATTTACAAGATGGATAGAGTTTTTTTTAACATACTTTATAATTTATATCATTAAATATTTCACGAGTATACAATTTTGCCATCTGTTTGTTATTGCATTTGGTCCTTAATTCATAGCTAACTTTTTTCTAAGAAATTAAGAAAATTAGATAAAATGATATAATTATTACCTTTTTATAAACTAATATGTTTGATTTATAAACATACATACAATCAACAATATACATAGGTATTTTAAAATATTTATAATCTAAACCAGTCAATTTATCCTTTTTAATTTCCTACAAAAGTTAACAAAATGTTATATTAAGAAATGAGTGTGTGTAGCAGATGATGTATTTTTGAGTCGAGTATATATTAAATTCAGGTGAAATTAAGAAGTTTCCATTAAATTATGAGATAGAGTTGATGTGCTTTAATTTATGTATTTTTTTTTTAAATGAAAAGAAGCTCTCCTATATTTAATTTTTTCTATCGGGAAGGTTGACATTTTGGCCGATTCTTCTTCGTGCTTTCCCGCTTGACATGGAAGAATGCAACCTTGTTGATAATAGAGGGCGGGAAGAATAAAGAAAAGATAGTGCAGGGTTGGCTTCAAAGAAAAGCCTGCGTGGCATTGCAATGGGCAAAATACGCCACGCCACCACTTGATTTTCTTGCTGCTGCTGCTGCTGCTAGATCCTCTTTCGGATCTTTATCTCATTTTTTAATCCTATTCAGCTCTCAGCTTTATATAACCAGGCGCCAATTCCCGTGATGGTTGAATTTTTTATGGGCCCCATCGCTGTCACAAATATATAATAACCATGCTTTTCAACCCTGAAGTGATACGAGGAGTCTCTAGAGCACTTTTTTTAAGGGTTTTAAGTGTTAGCAACGGAATTAGATATGGTAGAAGAGATTAATTATTGATGAACCAAGATTTGAATTGCTATTGGTAGATATGTGCATATATTTATATTCCATTTAGTCCAATTACATAAAAAAGGATTATGTATAATCATGATACATTATATTGATTGCATTATTTGGTTCATATAATGATGCAATTGAATGTAATCATGATTACAACGGATTACATTAAATTAAGTAATCTCCATTACATAACTTTCACTATGTATTCAAAATTACAGCTTGTACGAATTAACATATGGGTATTTATATATTCTATAAATCAGTATTTAGACATTTACATCCTTCATTTTATTCTTAATATAATTAAAAAAAGTTTATTTCACATTTTTTTTATTTTTTATAGATAAAATATGAATTTCATTTCGTGATTCATTGATAATATACCAAACAAATATTATGTAACCATCATTCTATTACATTATATTATTCCCACTCATTACATTCCATTGCATTCCCATAAATTTTATGAACCAAACAGGTAATTAGTATTTACAGTACCTTAAAATAATATTACTTTGAGAAGGATATTTGTATTTAGAAAAAAAAAAGATTTAAGACCCTTTTTCACTAACGTTTAAAATGAAAACTTTATCACATCCTATAAATTAAGTCAGAAAATTATCTTTTGCAGCGCTAATTAAAAAATGTGCGGGAAACAGACTTCGTTATTGTTGGTTTTAAAATTTGTTTTTTTTTAAAAAAAATCAGATCTGCTGTGACCACATTGCCCATCAAAACACGAGAAAAATGAAGCGTGGTTGATGGTTCCTAAGCCTTTTCGTTTTACATTGGGGATTGAGATTTCTGAGGAAGAAGACAAACTGTTGGCAGCCACGTCAGCACATGGGTCCTGGTCTGTGCATTTAAGGTTTCGCGTCGGGCCATGAGCTGAAATTGTGTGGCTGCCCACGTGCCATTAAGGAAAATGCCTGAACCAAATAATACCCCACCACCACCACTTCTCCTAATTTATTTAAGCCCACCTCATCAATTCAATTCATTCCTACAAAGTTTATTGTTATAGGCTCACCTCACCTGCATTTTACCAGTCTTTTACAAGCGTAACCACATAGGTACTCATATATTAAAATGGCACCTAACATGTAACCTTTCTCTTGCATGCTTGAATTATATAAATGTGGTCACACTGCAGCGTGATGTTTTTGCATCTCAATTCTCTGACTTTAAATAAAAAAAAATTAAGGTGTCTTGAAAACTACTCCGCAAATCCAACCGTCCACATATAAATTCATTCAACAATCTTTCCATTGAGAATTACATATTTTTTTATCAACTATACGTAGAGGGTACACTTAAACAGGGAGGGGAAAAATCAATGTAAAAAATAAATTTAAATGTAAGTAGGTCATATAATTTTAAATTTCAAAATTATTCAAAAAAAATATTAAAGCTACACCATATTAAGAATAATTTTCAAGACATACTCTACCAATTTTTCCTTATTGCAGGTAATAACTACTTAAAATACACAAAATTAACGTATAGTTAAAATTTGTTTAAAGTAATAAATATGTAAAAAATAAATTAACAATTTTTTTAAAATACTTTTATTTATGAAGATGATAAATAAAGGAGATGAAGAATGAAAAAAAAGAGAAAACGAAAGGAAAAAAAAAAGAGAAATATACAATTAATTGAAGATAAAAATTGAAAAAAATGTATTAATTTTTTCAGAGAAAACAAAATTTTTTGTTACATATACAAAGTACTCAACTAGAGAGAATATTACTTATAGATTGAATGGGAGTACTACGAATATATTTTTAATCGTGACTATAATTATAATTGATTAAAGTATACGTTTAGTCCTATAAATTTATTTTACGTTTTAATTTAGTCCCTTAAATTTAAAAGGTACACTTTTAATCTTTTAATATTAACACCATTACTTTTATTTAATGGAAAATGGTGACTCAGTAAATTTAAATGTTGATCTTATAATTAAATGCTAATAAAATATGATTAAATTTTTAAATATAAAAATAAGTATGTTAAATAATCAATATTTAAATACATTTTAACATCATTTAATTGCATAATGGTGATTGAATTAATATTTTCCGTTAAGTAAAATTAACGGTGTTAATAGTAAGAGACTAAAAGTGTACTCTTTAAATTTACAGGACCAAATTAAAATTTGATGTAAACTTAAAGAATTAAATATATACTTTAACCCTATCCCCCAATAAATTTGTAACTGCGGCCCTTCCGCTGCTGCTCCCGGCTCCCCTTGTGGCGCTTACTTTCAACTTCTTATTCAAGTGTTTTACTTGCTTTCTCGAGCGGTGCGCTTCCATTCTCCAGAGCGACAAAGCATTCCGTTTTGCTGAAGTGAGAGTCGTACGAAGCACGCGCGAAACCTCCTCGCCTGAGGTTGCAGCAGCGAAGGCGCGACTCTACTCAAGCCTCGAGCTGACAAGGTGTTCGCCGGACAATGACGGTATTTTCCGGCAAGCAGGTGTTTCCGGTGGACTACGAGGCCGAGGTGTCTCAACGCCTCCTCGAAGCTTGTCACTCCGGGGATCAGAGCTTGGCATTAGAGTGCATTGCCGATCCATTCGTGGACGTCAACTTCGTCGGCGCAGTGAGCTTGAAGATCAGAAAGGCTGAGCTGGTTATTCATGAGGAATCGGCTAGCGAAGTTCGTGTTGAGTTCGAAGAGTTCAAGACCGAAGTCACTGCTTTGTTTCTTGCTGTTCATACGGGGAATGTGAGCCTTGTGAAGAAGCTACTGGTAATGAACTGTTCGGAGGCTCATTTTTGTTTGATTTCAGCTGTTCTATTGCTATTTCTGGTTTTATCTGATACAGCGGCGTTATTTATCAATTTTGAAACGCATTTCGCGCTCTCTTTCTTGATTGTTTCCTCACATTTTGGTCAATAACTTCTCAAAACTCTGTCCAATGGGATTTTACTTATGTTACTGATTTTGAAATGCTTCATACGCTCAATTTAAGTGGACATTATGCGAAATATGCGTCTTCAATTTTTGATTTCTCTGGTATTGAATCGATACTTGTGATATTTTTCGATAAGAGTTTCAATAGTGCCTCTTCTTCTTTCTACTGCTTCTCGGATTTTGGTTATCTTCTTTTAAATGGAAGAGGATTGAAAAAATCTTCAAAAATTGAAATCTCTCTCTTCGAAAACTGATTCCCGATGTTTCTTTTAATCTTAGTGTTAAGTGTTAACTTAAGTCTCTTCGTGAAGTTAATCCTTCGATTACGAAGGAAACAATAAAATAGAAAAACACGTATAATCTTCTGAGAAAATAGAGTAAAGATGCCAGATCAATTTGAATTTCAAACTGTTCTAATTTTTGTGGTGTTATTTTTTTCATCTAGTAAAATGCTTTGCTTTTATTAGTGATGGTCCCTCCCCCACGTACCTTTTTCTATCCTTCAGTTCTTTTAGATGTTAACTTTGGTCAATTTTCCCTCGTTATATTTTTGAAAACTCATCCTATATCTAGATGAGCTATAGATTTTAAATAAAATATATTGCCTTCAATTCTTCTAGTTTATTTTCTAATGAGACTCTCAATATTCGCCGCTGCGATGTTTAGCTACAGTTTTGTTTGATTTAACCAACATTGGTTAATGAATGTTAAATCTATATGGTCTTCAAATTGTTGCTGTTGCTAATTAATCTGTGGGCTACATTATGCATGGCTAATGATTTTGCTCCAAAGATATATGAGCGGCATCAAGTTTTTCTTGGTCCATTTTTGTAGCACGTCTTATCTGTCCCATACTGTGCTGTCCCCAACCATTGTACATAATGCCACTAACATATAATACATTCCCCATTCCTTTTGATAACCTTTCCGTTTCTTTTATTTGATTTTACTTGCTTCCAATTATTGCTTTGGCCATCACATCGCTCACGCACCCACACAGTACTATTCAATAGAAAAGGTAAAAGGGGGAAATCATAAAAGAGTCAAACCTTTTGTCCTGAATGAAAAAATTGGTTTCTGAATTCTTGTTACATTGTTGTAATTTTTCATGCTAGCATCTAAGGCAATAAGAAAAAAGATTCAATTAAAAGGACAAAGGGAAAGAAAATATTCTTGGGATTTTTGTCACCATTCAAATTATTAATGCACCTTTTTTTTTTTAATTGACAGAGTATGGGAGCTGATGTAAACCAGAAACTCTTCAGAGGCTTTCCAACAACTGCGGCAGCGAGGGAGGGCCACTTTGATATTCTTGAGATATTGCTTAAATTTGGGGCATCACAGCCAGCATGTGAAGAAGCACTTTTAGAGGCAAGCTGCCACGGGCAAGCCAAGTCTGCTGAATTGCTCATGAGCTCTGATTTAATCCGACCCCACGTTGCTGTACATGCTCTTGTGACGGCATGCTGCAGAGGGTTTGTAAATGTGGTAGATACTCTCATAAAGGTACGTGTTTACAATATACATCTTGAGACTCATTATAGCAACAGTTCCAAGTAGATCTTTAGGGCTGGCAATGGGTAGTAAAAAACTTCATCGATTATTTTTTTCCTTATCTAAACACTGAATATACTATAAATTTTAAAATTAACAGAATAAACTGCAAGCTTACTTTTTTAGTTTTATTTTTTGAAATTTATGAACAAGTAGGCAGTAACCTATCACGGTTCTGTAAACTTTTTAAATGCCTCTGTCAGGTGTTTTCATAAATTCCCTCTATAACACTTCATTCATTCTCTTTTATTTTGCTAGAAAAGAAACTTATATTATGAATTGTCTGTTCTTAAAATGGGATATCTTGTCCAATTGATAATTTCATGAGAGAAACATGGTATATCTATCTGGTGCTTTTTTCCCCTGCCATTCCTAAGAAAAAATTAAATAATCTTGTGACTGAACTCAAGTAATATTTGCCTTTATGTTACTTTCAACTTTTTGTTGAATACTTGTTTGCATATTCTAAACTCAAGTTTGTCTTCTCAATGGCAGTGTGGTGTGGACGTGAGTGCTGAAGATCGGGTACTTTTGCAGTCAGTCAAGCCTGCTCTGCACACAAATGTTGATTGTACTGCACTTGTTGCTGCTGTGATTCATAGGCAGGTCCCAGTTGTCGCTTTGCTATTGCAGGTATTCTTTTCTCTTTCCTCTTCTAATATTTCCTTTATTATAATAGCGTGGTTTGATTCTATTCAATAAACGCACTCAATTGGACGGTACAAGATGATAATTCATAAGTGCTTAGTTTCAGGTTCCACACAAGAATTTTTTTTCCTGAATTTACTTTTTTGTTGGCTGTGACACGATTAAGATTTGTGGTCATCTTCAACAATTTTTGTTTGTTTCTTTATTTATGTAAAATAGGGGGCATTAACCCTATGTGACTTTACTTTTAACATTAAATGAACTACAGAATGGTGCTAGGATAGACACCAAAGTGAGGCTTGGAGCATGGTCATGGGATGTCATAACGGGTGAAGAATTTCGTGTGGGTGCTGGACTGGGAGAAACTTATGCTGTGACCTGGTGTGCAGTTGAGTATTTTGAAAAAAGTGGTGCTATCCTGTGCATGCTCCTGCAGAATGTTCTCCTCAACAACCCTCATTGTGGAAGAACCCTTTTACACCATGCCATTCTTTGCGGCAATGTTGAGGGTGTGAGGATGCTCTTAGAATGCGGTGCTGATGTTGAATCCCCAGTTAAAACAACTCACCAGACTGAATTCCGTCCATTACACTTGGCTTCTCGCCTTGGCTTTTCAACAATTGTTCAATGCCTTGTTGCTTTTGGTTGTGATTTGAACTCTAGTACAGACGCTGGTGACACAGCCTTGATGATCTGTGCAAAGTATAAACAAGAAAAGTGTCTCAAAGTACTCACTATGGCTGGTGCCGAGTTTGGCTTAGTCAACACTGCAGGTCATTGTGCAAGTTCAATTGCTGAGTCAAACAAGTGGTCACTTGGTTTTCAGCAGGCATTAATGGATACAATCAGAAAAGGAAAGATACCCACATCCAGCAATATATCTGTGTTTTCACCGCTTCTATTTGCAGCTGAAGTTGGGGATACAGAGGCATTGAAAACTGTAATTACTTACGGAGGATTCGATCTTGACTATCAAGATGATAATGGATTCTCTGCTGTTATGGTTTCTGCCCTGAAGGGTCATGTAGAAGCGTTTCGTTTGCTTGTATATGCTGGAGCTGATGTAAAGCTGTGCAATAAATATGGTGAAACAGCAATTGCACTATCTGAGTTGAACCATAACCACGATTTATTTGAAAAGGTCATGCTTGAATTTGCACTTGAAAAGGGCAATCACTACGCTGGTTTCCATGCTTTACACTGTGCAGCTCGTCGTGGGGACTTGGATGCTGTGAAACTGCTCACTGATAAGGGTTATGACGTGAATGTTCTTGATCAGGAGGGCTACACTCCACTCATGTTAGCAGCAAGAGAAGGCCATGGGTCCATTTGTGGGCTCTTAATCTCACACGGGGCTCGTTGTAATACTAAGAATGCTAGAGGTGAAACTGCACTTTCACTTGCACGAAAATTTACTGGAGGCAAGAACGACTCAGAGGCTGTCATACTCGATGAGCTTGCTCGTAAACTGGTACTAGGTGGTACCTGCGTGCAAAAGTTCACCAAAGGAGGTAAGGGTTCTTCTCATGGCAAAAAGATACAAATGTTGGGATCTGTGGGAGTGCTGTGTTGGGGCAAGTCAAGCGGGAGAAATGTGATATGCCGCGAGGCAGAATTGGGACCAAGTTTATCTTTTCGTAGAAATAGACAAAGAAGAGGTGGTGGTGATGCTGAGAATCCAGGAATATTTAGGGTGGTTACTGTCAAGAACAAGGAAGTGCATTTTTTGTGTGATGGTGGGTTTGAAACTGCTGAGCTTTGGGTAAGGGGCATAAAACTTGTGACCAGAGAGGCTAATAAGTTTGGTAAGATAGAGTTGATGTGAATACATAGGATGATGTATGGATGTTTGGAGGCAATACTTAATCTCAAAGTATGAAGCTGCTTTTTATTGTAAAGATTTTGATCTCCATCACTTGTAAATGTGCCACCTTGTCTTTTGGTATCCATCCTTCCACCATTTGCTCTCATAGAAAGCGGATATGTGAAATACTAGCTCAAGTGCAGTGGTGCTTGATATTTGATTTGGTTGGGGGCTTGGAGTTTATATTTGATCATTAATATAACAACTTAATATGACGTTTCACCCTCCAAAGTCAAATTTTTCCCTAAATTGATTACACATAGATTTTCAGAGAGTATTTTAGAAAAATTGAGATATATTTATTATTAATAACTAGTTTAACTAATTTTCTTAATATTTACACATTGTAAATTAGTTATCTAATTTCTATTTTAAGAACTTGTAATAACAAGAGAGAGATAATATGAGGATGGATGATAAAAAAAGAGAAATATAAACTTCAATCAGATAGAATTATCAATGATTAATTTTACACACCTTTAATTTTTTACTTAAAAATATGCAATCTAAATTCGTTTTGCCCCATTATCATCCCCGACAAATCTTAATTCTCAGGTGAAAGAAAGGAAAATTTTAGAAAAAATTCTTTTTATAAATTTTATTTCATATTATAGGAAAAATATTATATTCATGAACATCAATATATCAATATATGTGTGTGGGTCAAAAGGCACCGTTTAAGAATCATAACTAGTACTCAAAGTCTCAAACTTCATATAATATGCAAGTAAATGCATATCACTAATTATTCAACTTGTCGCATGCCAAAAACACGAACTTATATAACTAACACCAAATTTTTTTTTTATTAGTTCAAACAAAAATGATATTCTCTAAATCATAGTTGTACAGTAAAGAAAAGAAATTAAATTACATAAACATGAAAGAAAGCAGTTAGTCATAAAAAGATGTAGCACAGAGTAAGTCTGATATTCAAAGAAGGATGATAACAGAACTAAGAGATCCTGCTCTATTACTCATTGAAAGGAGAAAGAAAGTGAATTGATGAAAAGGTGTTCCCACATGAAATTTGTATTTTCCTTCCATCAAAACCAGAATTAAAACCTGATTTAATAATCTAAGCTAAACAAGACACATTTGAAGAAATAATCTTAGGTTTGCAAATTCCCTCTGCTAGATAAATTTGTGAATTAGAAGGAGATCATAACATATAATGCCATGGCATTCCATGGAATCGTTTTTCTTCACTTTTAACAACATCACTGTCCAATCTGCTAGCCTCCCGGAGAAGAAAATATCTGAAGGGGCCTCTAACTAACGCCAATTAGGCCAGAAAAATCTTAACACCAAGTCTTTTTATTTATTTATTTATTTTAATTTTAGCTCAAAGCAAAACACTATATTTTGTTTTGTTTTATTCTGGTTGTGCGTTCGGAATTTTCTCGCCTGAGGCTTCGCCTCCCAAGTCACATCCCGGAGGCCAGACGACCGTTTCGGAGAAAGCCATTTCCTTCATAGCAGGAAGCAGCTGCGGCGGCGGCAGGCCTTCTATAATTTCAAGTTCGAACCTGTAATAGGAAAAACTGGAGAAGCAAAACACAGACATGTGCTACTCGAAGTGCCTTGTTTCTAGAAAAGGTGCCATTTGGGTTGCGGCTTTTTGCTTCAAAAGGCTTAAGAAAGCTCAGGTCAATGAGACTGACATTTCGTCCTCCGTTGGTTTGTCTTCTTTCCTCTGCCTATTCCTTCTCCTTCTCTTAAATCAGTAAGTCATTTTTCGGGAAAAAAATTGAGGGAATATAGTTATTCCCTGGAAAAACCGAAGTGTTTGGTTGGTATTCTCATTGTTCTTTCCCAAAAAAAAAAAAAGTTTGCTGTTCTGTTCATCTCCATTCATGCAGAGTAACCGGGAACACTGCATTTCGACAGACCTGACTGTGTGCGTGAGTACGGGCCTTTTTTTTTTTTTTGGGGGGGGGGGTAACTGGGGCCTCTAATGGGATTTGCCGTAAATTTGTTTATTTGGATTTGTAGCTCATATATTATCGTTTATGAGCTGCTTTTTTGGCTTAGTACTTTGCCGTGAGGAACGATATCAACCATGGAAGGCATCAGCATATACATTCTTTTGTGTTTTAGATGCTGAATCTTTGATTCCAGATAGCCTTTGCCCTTTGGAGTAGCAGAATGGCCTAGCCTTTTAATGAATATTTGCAGGCCTCAGTTGGCATTGTCCTCTACTAATGAAAAACAATATAATAAAGCTGAATTAGGTCATACTGGTTGAGCATATTTTTACTGTATCTTTCGTTTACTTGAGCGGCCTACACCTGCATTATTTTTTCCCCCAAAATAATAACCAATGCCCCATGAAACCCTTCTTAATTGCTAAATTTAAAACATAATTATCATTGATTCCAGGCAATAGCTTTTATATAATTTGCAAGAAAGATTAGGTGGTGTCACTCAGCTCTGTATTTATAATAACACTTGAAACCCTGAGTGTGCAAATTTGTAGAAAATCCTATCTTATAGTTTGATCATTCACAGGGTTCGAGAGGTTTTACTAGAAGCTACATTATTGCTTCACTATGTACATATTAGTTCAATTTGCAAACTTCACTGAATTCTATTATGAAAAATTAAGAAGGCTTTGTTGGCTAAATTTGGATTTATATTTGTGTGTGTGTGTGTGTATTCATTTTTTTCCTTTTTCTGTTTTATGCAGACAAGATCTTGCAAGATGAAATGAACTTTGAATCATGTAGAGTGCTTTCTTATCTTCTTCTTGGTGTTGTCAGAATATATTCAAAGAAGATTGAGTATCTATACCATGATTGCAACGAGGTGCTCATCAAAATTAAGAAATTTACAATTGATACAGAAAAGAATGCGTGTAAAGAAACGTTGCGCATGTCTATTACTGTACCAGACAGATTTGAACTGGATGCTTTTGATTTGGAGATTGTTGAAGATGTTGGCGGGTAAACTATTCTTCTGGTATAGCTGTTTAATTTGTCATGGATTTTTTTTATGTATGAATTTATAACCATTTCATTATATCTTCTGTTAATTCAGAGGCAATATTGCTCCCAAGGAGGACATCACTCTTAAAGGTATATAAAATTAAGCCACAAACATTTTCATCTTATTCTATTGTTATATATGATGCAGTACGATATTTTACAGATGTTTTATGGAAAGATGAGGGAATTGAACAGTTTTCTCTAGCCAAGGTACTTGTTACTTTTTTGTTGCTATATATCAATTAGTAGCTCTTAAAACTTGTGGAAACCTTTCAGCCTAACATGAACAACGTGCTTTGCATTTCTTATTTTTCAAATGTTAGTGATTTATTTATTTCCATTAGCCAATTCTCAATTAACTTTTGTCGGTAAATCCTCTCTTCTTTCCTATGTACCTGCAAATTGGTTGTCTGATGAATTGTCATGTGCAAACTTTGATTATCATAATAATCAGTTCATCAATTAACTCATGCTAGCATACATCCGCTATACCATTTTTTCCAGAAATGTTTGTTTGCAATAATGTCAGAAGTATATAGATCCTACTTTTTATTCAAATTTATACTTCCCGCATGGTCTCTTCTGAAGCATCACTATTATGTTGGATTGTTTTATATTATACTTTCTAATAAAGTTATAATGCTGTACAGTAACTGTAACAATATCAGTTTGGAAATTGGAATGACATGCAGGGTGTAGGGCCCAAGCTGAATCATCAGTGCATGACTTCAAATTATGTGTTGCCGTCATTAGCTAATCTTACAATAGATTAAACTCTTGCCAAATCAACTATGATGTGACACTTATTGATGGTTGATGTTGGCATATTTTTTATTATTTAACTTCATATCGGAACAGTTTTGGTTATGTCTATGCCGTGTAAGTAGTTTTTATTGTTATTTTTTTGGATTCTTGCCATGCTCAACAGCTTCCATTTGTTTACTTGCAGTATCAATATGAGGAGTTTGATTTCTGTCAAAATACTTGCTCTGCTGATCCTCTTATTCTGGAAGAGTATGTCAACTATATTTCATTTATCAATTTATTGAGGACAACTGAAATTTCCATTTCACCACAGTATGCTGTTTCTGAATCTTTGCATTTTATCTTCTCCTATGAACTGATATGATTGTGTAATAAGCCTTGCAGTCTCCAACTATCTCAATTGATGGACAACTATGAGGTGAGCCCACCAAATAGTCCAATTAATTTACAGGTAGGAAAGGATAAATTTCAAGACAGATTATTCTCTCAGGAGGAATCAATGAATTTGGACCATAGTTCTGGAGTTGAAGGAGTCCGCACAGAACCTATTAAATTGTTTATTCAAGATCAACAAATTGACACAGAGCAGACAGTTGCAGAAACTGCACCATACGAAGATGATATGCATGAGGAAATAAGTTTGGAGAAGATTATATCATGTATCATCTCTCAGGAGGATCTTGAGGATGTCAGAAGTTTTAACGGGAGGGAGGAGGAGCTTGATGCCTCTGTTTCTGAATCCCATCCAGTTGGTGAAGAGCATATTGAGGCCTGGGAAATCACGAACTCAGAACTCCAAATTTATCAAGAAATCGGAGAAGTTCATGTGGCAACAATATCACCTAGAAGCATTCAAGGGTTTCAAGATGATAAATGCAATAAAAAAGAATGCTTGGAATATGTCAAATCTTCCATTGCCAAGGAAACGGTCGAAAAACTTATAGTAGAATCTACTGAAAAACATCATAATGTAGGCAAATTAACACTACAAGAAAAAGATTCAAATAAAGATGGAAAAATTGGTGAAGAGAAGATTAAGGTTAATGAAGCAGCAAACACAGAATGCCAAATGCATCTGGAAAATGAAGTTCATGAGGCAAGGGATTCGCCGGTCAGCATGGAAAGGCTTCAAGATGATATATTCAATAAAAATTATTGCATGGACCCTGATAAATCTCCATCTGCCAAGGAGAAGATTGAAAAACTCATTGAAGGGTCTGTTAAAAAGCATCATAAAAAAGGCAGATTAAAGTTACAAGAAGTTTCAGTTGAAGCTGAAAAGTTTCATGTGATTCAACCAGAGTCAATCATTCTTGATATAACTCCTCAAAGCAAGTATCGAAATAATTCAGTTGCAAAACCAAAACAAGGTTTTTATGGTAATTTTCCGTAGAACTCTGAAAATACATATGCTGGATTTTTTTA